>JAUZST010095495.1:0-18996 GCA_034779995.1 Parotocinclus haroldoi
AAGTACTGTATAATCTTCGTGGATATAGCGCACCCTAGTGGTGCAATGGACTGTGGCCCAGCCCTGTCCCTTACTAAGGTTTTAACTACGATTCTAAACCAAAACAGATCCTGTGGTTCGAATCAAAGTGCCAGTTACTAAAAAGCAGCATTTCCTGAGGACCTGGATTGAAACTTGGGCTGAGCTTGCAGGTGTTAATCGAGTGGTCCCGTTTCACACACTTTATTTAGTGGTTGTTTTAACTGCTCCAGGGCCTTACCCGGGACACAGGTGCGGACAATGCTCTACACTGGATGCCAGTTGGGCAGTACGGTGGCTTGGTGGGTAGCACTTGCCTCACAGCAAGAAGGTCCTGAGTTCAATCCCAGGGTGGAGCAACCTCTGGTTTACTCTGGGTACTCCAGTGTCCCCCCCCCCACACACACACACACAGTCCAAAGACATGCATGTTAGGTTAATTGGTGTCTATAAAGTGGCCCTTAGTGTGTGACTGTGTGTGTGCCCTACAGTGGATTGGCATCCTGTCTGGGGTTGTTCCTGTCCTTGCGCCCAGAGATGGGCACCGCCTGGCCCATGACCCCATGTGGATTAAGCGGAAGATAATGAATGAACGAATGAATGAATGGATGCCAGTCCACTGCAGGGTTGGGAAAGGTCCCTGTTGCTGTGGACTCCCCCTCACATATGGCCTAGTCTCACTAAACTGTATGTAATGTCCAACCTGTTCGTAAGGTGGTGAGCTAACACATTGAACAGATGTGCCACCCATTCTGACCAGAATAATCGTGGTCCTTATCTCAGCAGTAGTGAACCTACCTAAAGTCTATGCTGGAGTTCACTAAATTTAGACAAACATGCTCCCAGTCTATCACCAGTAATCTTTCCACTCAACCACCATGTTGCAGGAGCTGTATAATTATATGTGCTACATATAAGAAGCAGAATCACCACGTGAAACCCAATCCTATCCACCCCTAAACAATCAACAGGAGCACCAACACTTTCCTGCTTCAATAAATACAGAAACGTTTCAACAGGTTCATCCTCCATGCACTAATTTGTAGTTTTTGATTATGCGTTTCAGACCCAGCCTTAGATAATTACCCAAAGATTTGCAAAGTGATATTGTAGCACACATAACACCAACTCTGCACGATCCTTAAATTAGCCACGTGCTTACGGCTAACGGGCAGCACCGCTGCCTCATAACAAGAATGTCCCAGGTTCAATCCCAGGGTGGAGTCTGCATGTCCTCCCCGTGTCTGCGTTGGTTTACTCCGGGTACTCCGGTTTTCTCCCACGATCCAAAGACATGTGTGCTGGGTTAACTGGTGTCTCTAAAATGTCATTGACTTGTGTATGCAAACACCTCAGCCGTGCAACTGGAATCCAGATGAATGGGGTGAAGAAAGCAATGGCAAACTACTCCACTATCCTGCCGAAATACTTCATGAATCTCATCGATGAAAGATAGTGACCGAGAGTCGGCCGCAACTGTACGGTTAATTATGGTTTCACGGTTCCATTATGGCTAACAACACAAAACAATGCGTCTCCAATCAAACGCATAGTCTCGGTTTGTCTTGTAATGTTTATGCTTGCACAGCAGATGGCGCTGCAGGTACATGCACTCACCGGTCACTTTTTTTATGTATGCATGCGTCCATTTTATCAGTAGATGCACTTAGTAGTCCTACAGTTAAATACTATATTCTGCGATTGTCCAAACAAACTGCATGACTACAGCTGATGAATAAAATACAAAACCTGAACATTTAACGGGACACAAGACCAAATTGATTGTATAAAATACATCATCGTGCTGTTTTGCATTGCTACACAGTTGCGTTATATTGGTAGCTAGGTTGTATGTGTTTTGTATACGTCATTAATTTTTTGGGGGGCTCTTTATGGTCTTTAGACCATTCCTGATCACACTGATCAGACTGTAGAAGAGTGAACTTGGCAGTCCAAGATTCCAACATGAAGTTGTAAGTATAAAGAGAGATCAGACTAAACACTTGCCTCCGTATCCTACAAAAACTGTAACACTGCATACAAATTTGCCTTATTTTCTGGTCGTAGTCAAACAATAAATAGAGAAATAATTATATATGGCCATTATACCATCGGGGCAGCACGGTGGCTCGGTGGGTAGCATCACTGTCTCACAGCATGAAGGTCTCGAGTTCTCAGGTTCTTTCTATGTGGACTCTGCATGTTCTCGTTGTGTCTGTGTGGGTTTAATCTGGGTACTCCAGTTTCCTCCCACATTCCAAAGACGTGCGTTAGGTGAGTTGGTGTCTCTTAAGTAGCCCTTAGTGTGTTACCGTGTGTGTGTGCCCTACGATGGATTGGCACCCAGTCTAGCGTTGTTCCTGTCCTTGGGCCAAGAGTTGCCGGGTGGGCCCTGGCTGGCCCACGACCCAGTGTGGATTAAGCAGGAGATAACGAATGTACATTATACCATCGCTAAAACAATGGTAGATCAAATCTAATGGTGGCCTACTATATTTGCATAGTACTGTTTATACTGTGTGTACTGTTCTGACATTTGCTCTGGCACATATTATTACTAATGTCGTCCACCATCCTGCTGTTAGACCATCGTCCAGCGCATCAATATTTACATTTATAACCCTGATGTGTTGCACTTCATTAACTAAACACCTGTCTTGTTTTTAAGCAGAATAGAGTCATAGTTATTAATAGTCAACAGTTGTCTCTAGTACACAAGGGTATGTTTTAATATTATTGTTCTTGCTTTGCATTACTAGTCCCATCCAGTGTTGGGAATAGTGCTGTGACAATTATCTTGATGTGCATTAAGCACTTAATGATTCAGTGTATTGATCTTCAGGGTTGAGAATTCATTCCACACAGAGATCGATTCAGTTCGTGTTCTGAGAGATATATTGTAAAAGAAGTGCTCATGAAATGCCTGTGATGTCTGATCAGGAACAGGAAACCGTGAAGCAATGTCAATATGCTGAAAAAGACACGTGGTATAAAATGCGATGACAATATATACAACCACATGACTGAAATGAAATAGGGCAGCATTCAGTCAGTCTAAGTGAAATTTGACCACATTAAGTCTCTTTGCAGTTATTTGTAACATAATTACAACTTGTTGAGGTAAAATGTGTTCTAAATCCGGACACTACACCGCATTCTAAAGAAGGCACAGATATTTATTGTTTGTCATTGTCAGTTAACTGTATTAATTAATTTCATTGGGCTTCATGTTTAGAAATAACACGTCTGAATCTCCCGCGCTGGTTCTGGTCAGCTGGGGAGATTGAGGGCGGAGCCTCCTTAAAATGCAGTTTCCCAGAAAAGGACCAAACCATCAGCTGCGTCAGCAAGGGGGAGTGGAATATCTTTGTATAGAGTTCTAGTTATCGACAATTACCCTCCCCCCCCACCATTGTAGTTCGTATGGTATGAGCCACTATATTTCAGAAGGTATATAAATTCTCTCGTGGTTATTCTGTGTTCGGTTATTAGTATGGTTGTAGTTTGATTTGTTGGCGGCTTTTAAGTCCTTACTTTTATTTATATTTTGAGTTTGGAGTGTGAAACCATTTTTTTGGAAACTATCTTGTCCTTTGACTGTTTGGGCCATGACAGTTACCCTTCTCATGTTTATAAAGGTATCTTAAACTCCATAGTTCCACTGTTGGAGTGGAACCAAATAAGGTAACGAACACCGTGGTGAATTCATAAACATTTTTCAGAAACCCCTTATTCACAGAACAGAGCTGTCCAGTAACAGATGGGCGCTGTGGAATCTCTGGCCTCAACAATAATACATCACAACTTTTAAATATATAGATCTTTCTGACTGGAGCCTGGACTTTACTTTCTCTGAAGTCAACAAGACAAACCATACCTCATCTATAGCCACAGTCAAGTCAAGTCAGATTTATTTATAAAGCACTTTGCAATGGAGCATGGTCTCAGAGTTGCTTTACAACATTTTAGACTGCTCACAAAAATGAGGGGATATTTCATTTTTCAAGTATTCCCTAATTTTTGTTACCAATATATTATCTTAAAAGACCAATCCCAAATTGATCATGCCTAGACCAACAGTGGCGCGAAAAAAACTCCTTAAATGTTTTAAGGAAGAAACCTTCGGAGAACCAAGACTCAAAAGGGTGGATGGTTCCTCCTTGGTTGGCTCAGATGTTAGTTGAAATAATTAATATTAATAGTAAAACTAAGTAAATAATAACAAACACATAAATGTAATCAACAAACCGGAGTGATCACACTAAGGAGTCCTGAACTCCATGCCCAAGAGACTTAAGCCAGTGCTGGTAAATAATGGTGGCCACAAAAATATTGACACTTTGGGCATAATTTGGCCATTTCCACACTCAGGGACGTGCACAGTTTTGTTGCCAGTGGTTTAGACATCAACACTGTGTGTTGACTGTGTGCAGAGATATATAGTAAGTGACTCGTCATGAGCACTCATTACCATGTCTGCAGGCAAGAAGGTCCTGGGTTCAATCCCAGAATGGAGCGGCCTGGGTCCTTTCTGTGTGGAGTCTGTGTGGGTTTACTCTGAGTACACCAGAATCCTCCCACAATCCAAAGACATGTTTGTTAGGTTAATTCTTCTTCTTTTTCTTTCCTTGCAGTTCAAATCCCGCTTGAAGCCGTGTCCGCTCATACCCACGAAGATGCGACGAGGGCATACTTTGATGTGTCGCATTGTCTGTCATCAAAGACACACACACAGACACAAGTCAATGCCAATTTAGAGACACCAATTAACCTAACACGCATGTCTTTGGACAATGGGAGGAAACCAGAGTACCTGGAGTAAACCCACGCAGACACTGGGATACAACTCCACACAGAACAGACCCAGGCCGCTCCACCCTAGGATTAAACCCGGGACCTTCTTGCTGTGAGGCAGCATGTTAGGTTAAATGATTAGTCTAAATTGGCATTGATTTGTGTGTGTGTGTGTGTGTGTGTGTGTGTGTGTGTGTGTGTGTGTGAGTGTGTGTGTGTGTGTGTGTGTGTGTGTGTATAGTGTGACTAGTCTTGAGATGAACTTGGAACGTGAATGGACAGAACCTTGTGTGTGTTGCTAAGGTGGCCACTAATGCCAATAGCGACATTAAAGAAGCCAAACCAACAAACCTTGCCTGAAGCTGGCTTTTAAATCCTGTATTTGCTGTTGTACATGGTGAAAAAGTGGATCTGATAATGAGCCCGTGAGATCCTGGAATGTGAGATGGTGGATACAGCGGTCACCAGTATGGATACTGAAGGCATGGTCATTTTTGCTCACCAGCATAAAATAGTGCCCTCAAGGCCAGGGCCACCAGTATAAACCAGGCCGGACCAGCATGAAAGACGTGCACGTCTGTTTAAAATACAATAGACTGGACCTGATAAAATATATTTACATTACATCATGTCGTTACCCTCAAGAGTTTCCTCTGTTAACATCTGGCTGAACGAGAGCGAGCGAGGCAGAGGCGCGAGCGTGAGCGCGCACGAGAGAGCGCGAGAGAGAAGCCGCCCAACGCGACACAAGCTTTAACTGAAAATAAAAAAGACGACTACAGTAGGTAAGTATTTCACCTTGACCCGTTTTAATAGCTAAGACATATTTAGTATCCCGTGCTTATTTACAGTTAAACTGTAATCCATCTTCCTTCGTTCATACTGTAATTTGAAACTTTCTCGTAACTCTGAAATGGCGGAGGGGGAAAGAGGAAGTCGCAATTATCTTTCATATCTCTAACGCGAAAAGCGTTTTTAAAGCGTGACAAATTTGTGGGACGTTTAAAGTATCTCAAGGGATGATTTAAAAAAAAAAAACATCGGCACTGTTTTGGTACTACGAGCAGAAAGCATTTGTTAAAACTGGTTTCCTCTGAAGTTGTATGTTATGCTAACGGTTATTGTGTGTTGGAAACGCTTTGTACGTATTTAAGTTACTGTCTTTTTTCTGAGCCCTTATTCTGCGGTGGCACTTTTTCTGCCCTTTTTACACTTGCAGCACGCTTTTACAATGCATATTACAAGTCAAGTCAAATTGATTTATATAGCGCTTTTTACAACGGTGCGTTGTCTCAAAGCAGCTTTATAATCTTATATTATCTTAAAAGGTCAATCCCAAATTTAGCAAGCCTAGGGCGACAGTGAAAAGGAAAAACTCACTGAAAGTAAAAGGAAAAAACCTTGAGAGGACCAAGACTCAAAAAGGGACCCGCCCTCCATGGGTGGCCTAGATGTTAATTAAGTAAATGCTTAAAAGTATATTAAAGAAATAGCAAAATTAAGTAGTTCATAAGTAATAACATTTAAAGCAGTAATAACATTTAAGTTAGTAATAAAATAAGTAACAAAGATAGAGCTTATGTATGATCAGTCCTCAGTGAAAGGTCCTTGCAGGCACTTCCTATCTTAGTGACTAAATGATGGAGGGAGTTACTGCACTCTGGTAGGACTGGGTTCTGTTGATGAAGACCAGCAGAGTGATGCTGAGGTGGAGGAACAGCTAAGTTTGTGGTAATGGAACTGGAACAGGAACATCACTTCGGAGAGTAAAGAGAAAATGTAGTTACTTAGGAGTTAGGAGTCTATTATCAAAGACTGATGCCATGTGCAGCATGGAATGGAATGGAAATTACAATGGAAGGACTAATTATTTTTTATATTAAAAAAAATATATATCTTTTATATAATAATTATAATTATTGCAATATGATATTACAAGCATAGATATATGCCCACAGTTCTGATATCTATGAGAAATTTTACTGATTTGAATAGTTAAGTCTTGTGTCTAAATAATAATAGTGATAGTACTAGTAGTGTACTGCTCACAAAAATGAGGGGATATTTCGAAATGATATGAAGCGTTAAAAAGCATTTGTTTTGATTTTATTAAACAAGATGATCAGAAAAGAAGAAAGTTGAAAAGTCAAAGAAAGTTGATTACGCATATGAGATGCAAACTCAGTTATTGTGCAGTAAGTGATATATTCATGGGGGTGAACAGAAGCATGTTAAACTGGATGAGAGTGCCCCCATATTGACTGATCAGTAGGGTGTATGGCCACTCAAGACAACCAAAACACAGTGATAGGACATGGACAGGGTCAGATTGTTGGGAACGTCTTCATATTCATTTTGAAATATCCCCTACTTTTTGTGAGCAGTGATAATAATATTCATTGGGCAGCCACCGCTGTTGCAGAACATGGAGTTGATCTCCCAGCTGCCTCCCCTCCCGCTGTCTCCCATATATATGAAATTTGAAAAGCAAATGGGATTCACTAAGACCTTTTTATTTAATGAATGGTCAACACCTACTTAATTTGTCAAGACGATGTGACGTGTTACATAACGATTACACCCCTGCATAATTTGGACGTTTAACATGTTTTGTGCCTTGGGCTGTTCATTTGGTGTCTGCTTTAAGAGAAAGCTCTTTGTAAGCAGCACTCTATAAAAAATGTTTGTCATGGTGAAAATGTAAAGAAAAAAGTTCACTCCGTGATACCTGTGAATATAAACACCAATGGTTGGTCCATCTGTTTATAAGGTCATGATTCAGAGAGGATGAGAATAAATGACTTCATACGTGTAGAACACAGTCAGACGTGTAGTCTGTTTTGAATGTACTCAGTACATTCTTACTCAGTAACTGTTCAGAAAACGACAGTCGTGCTGCCTTCACATGCTTTACCCTTGTTCACTTGTTTTACATTTAGATGCATTTTATTATGAATCTGCACACACAGGGTTGTATAGGGGCCCTCATATGGTGGAACAACAACAGTGAGATATTTGCCTGAATATTGGGCATCGGATTGGCGCCATTCTTTTAACTTACATTTAAAGTGAAATAGAAAACGTGACTATTAAGACTGTGAGGCTGAGGTGCTGCTATTTGACCGCTTTTATTATAATGTAAGCCAACAGAACAAATTTCTTACTTTTCAGTAATTCAGTAACATTCTCATGATGTCACAATTTGTTTGTTTCATCATTGCGACCCTGACGGAGATCTGCCGGGGCGCCTCGATTACCAGAACACCAGAATTACCATTTTACTTGGTAACAGCACGGTGCCATGTGGTGGAGTGTGTTAGTAACTCTGTAATTAGTAAAGTGCGCAAGTGATTTGTTTGTTTCCCTTACCAGTTCTGTTTTCTAAATAGTAACTGTGCTCTACATAGTATGTAGACTGTCTACTACATCCTAGCTCTACAACCCCAATATTTATTTGAATGTTAACTCTGGATGTTTGGGAGGAGTTTTTTCTGCACAACCTACAAGTGCTAGGTGATATACTATACTATACTATACTATATACTAGGTTTATGCAGTATGCAGTGTTAACTTTCCTGTACAGTATGAATTTTTCATATATTGCTATAATGCAGCACAGCAGAAACATTAACTGTAATGTTTCAATAGGCAGCAGTAGGCTTGCTAGCTAGCCCGGTAGCATAACATACAATACAGCCTAGTCTAGCCTAGCATAACAGTCTGTTAACAGCTGAAAAAGCCTCCATCAGATTAAGTACCAGAAAACAGAGATTGAAGATAAAGATTAGATGGAGATGCAAAAGATTAACTTGCACCCATGAAAGGAGCTGTGGCAAAAGTTTGGAAGAGTTTTGGGTTGAAAAAATGAGACACAGAACAAAAAGCTGTACTGGTACTGCCAGTTTTACGATGGAAATGCAACGGCAAACGTGAAAACATATTCAACAGAACTTTGAACTTTGAATTTTCACGGGCAAGTGATAAAAAAAGACAGTTCCTGTTACGGGATGTGTTAGGACCGAAATATGCGGGACCGAGGAATCCCATGGTGTATAATAATCATGGGAAATAATATATAATCAAACTGAAAAGGGGAAAAAAGGAGCGAAAGGCTCTCTAACATATGAAAACAAAAAAGGTGAAAAGGCGTGCCGCTGTGTTGCATCCCAGGTGGGAGCAATGCGCAAATAAATCATATGAACAATATAAATAAATAAATGAACTCCAGGGGGCTGCCCTTTATGGCGGCATATGGGGTTCGGCACCGATAGCGACCTTATGGCGGCTTATAGTGGCCAGGGTCCAGAGGCGACTCTCCGGCTGCGGACCCAGGATGCGAGCTTCACGAGCCGCGGGTCCGGGGTGCAGCCCCTTATCATGCCTGATAAGTGAAAAGTCTTGGCAGTCTGCAGTGACGAGCACTGGGTAATGTAGTAAGGAAAAGCTACGGTCGCAGAATAATTGTTTCCTCTTTTCCACTTTCAATACAGGATTCACTAAATGACATAAGATGGAAAACACTTTATTACAAAATAAGCCATAGCGATGTTAGCGATTTTAATCGGGTTTATTGTACGTTCAGACAACAATCCTCCCCATCAGCCACATTGCTATGTAGTCAAAAAGGCGTATTTAACTAGAGAGCTGGTTGCTGTTCTTTGTACCACAGGTGCAGGCATCAGTTAGCATGTTATCAACGGTGGTGTTGATTTGTTTTGGGAAGTTCTTGTAATTTAATGGCAGGTAATTTAATGGCAGGCAGAGTTTCATAACATTGCCATGCTTTTAGTAAATCCATTCCTTTTCGTTTGCAGGAATGAGATAAACGTCGGTTTGATGAAACAATTATCAAAGAAATGGTACAAAGTCTAATCCCGCCCCTCAGCCTGACCTGCTTATGAACAATGAGAGTCATTGTTCTTTTCTCTAGTCCGTGTGGATTCCAAGCCATAAAATGCTGTAATGCAAAACTTGCTCATGAATGCAAATAATGAAGGGAAGTCTGCTTAGTGACTGATGTGATCATAGTCCACATGGCGATCTCATTATAGCTTTGTGCCCCTGTTCTTTTTTTAGCTGCACAGCAAAAACAGGTGCCTGTTGTGTACGTCTTGTTTAGTCGCCGTTGCCACAGCAGCCAGGAAAGAGATTAAGCTTGGGGTGTCTAGTGGAAACATTCTTAAGGAATACAGAAATCATATATCCAGTAAAAAGTTTTCAAAAGTTTTTAAAGTTTTCATATAGATCATTATGGAAAAATTGGGGACAAATTGGGCGCTTATTAAATTGGAACTGGTTGGACATGTGGACTGGTCTGACAGTGTGGTACTGATACGTAAGTATGATTGTCACGTAATAATGCATAATAAAAAGCAGAGCGGGATTTATGCACGGAGTGTGCGGAAATATTGTCACAAATGAACCATGAAGTTACATGACCAACTCACATCAACCCTGACAAAAAGACATTTAAGGCCATTATAGCCCAGAGTGGATGGGTTCTTGGGGTATTTACCTTTGTTGTCTTTGTTAAACGAAATGTTCCCTAACCCAACGGCCAAAACCAATGGTTTTGGACGACTTCTATAAGTAGTTGACTCTCATAACCACTGATATGCAGAGCAGAATATGAAGCTTTTAATGGTCTTAACAATAAAGCATTGGTCAAAAAATTAGTCTGAAAAGTATGAAAAGACACTCTTGAGATTTGTCCCACTGTTTGTCCATTATTGTTTATTGTTGCAATGAGGTGGGAGTTGGAAACAGAAAATACAATACATATTCTTCTTGTATGTACTCCTCGATAACAAGCTCTTATCTAGAATCTAAGCTCTTATCTATGACAGATATATACAGGTATAATATAACTAGGATTGACACTATTTAGTTCCAAGGTGAACAATTGGGAACAGCTGCACTAAAAAAACACACAATACAAAATATCATGCAGGTGTTGTTGTCAGAAATGCCATAGCTGGTATTCATCAGGCAACAGAAGCTAATTCTGAAATTTTCATAATCCTAAAAAACAGAAAAGTTAAGCAATTTAAAGGACATTTATACAAATCATAGGGATATCTTTTAATTAGTCACATTTACGAATCACAGTATATTTTGTCACGATGTACTGTTACTCCCCTAGAGGTACCAGTTGCATAGTTGATATTGTAGCCTTTAGTGATAAAGGAAACAATTGTGAGTCAGTCGCAAATATGCATGCATATGTTCGCACCCACAGTGCTGTACATTTGATGACTGCAACCTGCTTGTTAGCGATGGGAAGCCCCGTCCTGTCCCCAGATAAGAGCTCTAATTAACATGCAGGACTGCGAAGTCTTTATTAGTATTATAAGTATTTATTAGTCTCTTCTGCTTATTCTTTATTGAATTTTAATGGTCACAGTGCAGTTTATAGTTCTATAATTAATTCCAGACGGTAGTCCAATTGTTTCTCTACATACTTAGTTAGTCCCCTTTAGGACCCCCACAGGTCCAGCACAGATCAGGTATTGTTTGGTGGCTGATCATCCTCTGCACTGCACTGACGCTGATGTGATGGGACCATTTTTGTATGTGTTCTGGTACAAGTGGATCAAATCCAGCAGTGCTGCTGGAGTTTTAAACCACCTGTCAGTGCTGGAGTAAAAATTGTCCATCTACCAAAAAAGTCCAGCCAC
Source organism: Parotocinclus haroldoi (assembly GCA_034779995.1). Lineage (NCBI taxonomy): Eukaryota > Metazoa > Chordata > Actinopteri > Siluriformes > Loricariidae > Parotocinclus > Parotocinclus haroldoi. The sequence goes on from JAUZST010095495.1 coordinate 11,490, forward strand.
AAGCATCCTGTAGGAGGCAAACCATGAGCACTGTGATGAAGGATTAGAGGATGATGAACAAAATGGTGAATGTCTCTAATAAAATGGACAGTAAGTGAACAGTGTTATAAATATCCAGCAGCACTGCTGGGTCTAATCCAATTGTATAAGCACAACACACACATCAGTGTCAGTGCAGTGGTGACAACCATCCACCATCCAAATAGTAGCTGATCTGTCCCGGTCCTGTGGGGGTCCTAAAGGAGACTAACAAAGTATACAGAGAAACAGACGGAGTACAGTTTGTAACTGTAGGACTACAAAGTGCAAAGACCACTAAGTGTGCCGTAAGAATAAGCAGAAAAATATGGACGGCCTAAGACTTTTGCACAGTACTGAATGTACTTTGAACGCTGTCGTAAAATAAAGACAATACAAATTGCAAGCTCTGTGGTTGAAACTGAGCCATCGAGTGTCATCGTATTTGCCAAAACGGCTGTTTTGTTCAGCGAACTCTATTAGTTGATCTTGGCAGGGTAGACAGGATTGCATGGTTCAAAACAAGCATCCCGTATCACTGAGCACCCCAAGAGAAGTGTTTATCACCTAGCTGAGTTCTGTACATCAAGCCTTTCACCTCGTCAGGGCATCTGCCTGGGTGCTAGATAAATGTGTAGCGCATTTGTTCAAGTCTCTAGGGTTCGGCAGATATCTGCGCAGAATAGTCCGAGGTCGGTGCAGGATGGGTTGGTTAGGTGACGAGTGTGGGACAAACATGGTTTTAGGTTGCTCTGGGCCTCAGCTGTAAAGCTTAGAGTGGGTCTTACTCAGACCTAAAGCATCCTGTTCATTTGCGTGGGTGTACATGACTCACGGTCCGGTATATGTGTGTGTGTGTGTGTGTGTGTGTGTGTGCGCGCGCGTGTCCGGTCTTGCATCCTAATGACTTGCTTGAAAAGTCGTTGCACGTTTTTTCCTCTTCCCATCATGCCGTGCGTGTGTGTCCGTGTGAAATACTGCGATTAAGCCTGTTATTATTTAAACCAAGGCTTTTCAGTGCTCCCCTTTATTGTAGGGCTGTTTCTTTTGGATACACCTACCATCCACCCCCAGACTATTACACGCTATCCTGCATGTAAACTCTGCTCACTTCCTTTCCCCTCCCCTCACTCCTACGCAACGGTTCGTTCAAAGCTTCAAGACAAGCATCCCGGTTCCATTATGAGTCGCTCCGGATTCCCTGTTTCTCATGCAGTCACAGGCTCTGAACACCAGGCGCTTTTTTATTTAGACTCAAACAGCAGGGTCTAAACACGAAGATCAAAAAGATTTGCTTCATCGAGCTGCTATTGTCGTTTTCATGCTAAAAGGTCGAATCTGATAAAAGCCAATCCTTTTTTATGCACTAAACGTAATACTATCCAAAGATACGTGCTTACATTGATGGCCATTTAGTTTAAACCTGGGATGTCCCGATCTGACCCGTGGCATAGGTGTCATGCCGACACTGGCCCTGAATGCTGGATCAGATGTCGGAGGGGACACATATGCACAGCAAGTCAATAGCAGCCAATTAGTTGCATTTTGAGGGATAGAAGCGCTGTCAGATGGTTAAACCCTGCAAACGTGATTAGGCTTTTGAAAAGCCTCCACACCAAAGAACAAAAGTAATGTCAAAATATACAGTACTGTACAAAAGTCTTAGGGTACCTAGACCTGTCCCAATCATGGCATTTTAGCTGATTAGATGTCATATAAATACTTGCGATTAACCATGTAATAGCCTGTTCGCTGAACACAACTAATGAAGTACAAGTCTAAATCTTAATAATAATAGTAATAATAATAGTTTACTATGATATAGGGTCTTTCACAGAGCACAGGACATACTGCAATATATGCACAGGCATATTGCTTTACAGGACATAGTTTAAATATGCAAGAAAACATTACACGCTACCAGACGTGGAAGAAGAATAAAAGTAAAGTGAGTACAGATGAGTCATTAGTAAAGTTTTAAATTCAGAGAGAAAAGTAGTGGAGCGAAGAGAGAAAGTGTTCCAGATCAGCACCACTGAACGAATGACCCCCATAATGTTCAGCCTAAACCTGGGATCCACCAGGAGTTTGGCATCGACTGATCTCAAGCTACAGTTGGGACTGTGCAATTTTAGGAGGTCAGACAGATAGCCAGGTCCTATTGCTTAATAGCCAAGTTTGATGAACTAATACTGAACTGCGTAGGCATGCACCCAAAAACTCATACATGACTGCGAATATTGAAATGCAAAACACGACAAATGTGTAAATATCAGCTAAAAAAAATCAAGTACACAAATACTCCAACATTACTCACAACATAACAACAACATTATTTTTGTTAACCCCATTAAGTCCCACTGAATGCATTTCACTGCTTTCTTTCTAACTTAGTTGCCTCAACCCAGTATGCCCAGTTCACATAATAATAATAATAATAATAATAATAAGTTAAACTTCTATAGCGCCTTTCACAACCCCAAGAGGATTGTACACTACAAAATACATTACAAAAAAACATATGTTCAAGAAGAGGAACAGTATAGCTGGAACAGATGTGTTTTAAGTAAGGTTTTGAATTCATTTAGAGAAGTGGCAGAGTGCAGAGAAAATAGTAAAGTGTTCCAGGAGGGGCAGCGACACTGAACAAGCGACACCCTACAGAACTCAGCCTAAAGCTCGGAAGTGACAGTAGTCTGAGGCTACGGGACGGAGTATACATTTTTAGAAGATCGGGATCTTATAACGGATACGCATAGTGATTGGCAGCCAATGAAGCCGCTTTAAAACAGGGGTGATGTGTTCGAACCGTTTTGTGCCAGTTCAAATCCTGGCAGCAGAATTTTGTATTATTTGAAGGTATTGTAGTAGCTTTGATGGTAACCCATATAGCAATGAAACATACTTAGTTATTAATAGGCGATGTGCCTCCAAGCTGTTCCCACTGCGGACTCAATATCTTAAATCTTATACATTATTTCATTTTATTACTTATTTTCTTAACTTTGCTGTCCCTTTTTGGTCCTCCCCAGGTTTATTCCTTCAACATTTTTGAACTATGACTACAAACTTATTTGACTAATTGACTAAATTGGTTTATTTTTACTTTTAACATCTAAACATGGAGCTTGGGTTCCTTTTTGAGTCTTGGTCCTCCCAAGGTTTCTTCCCTCTTTGTTCAGGGAGTTTTTCCTTTCCGCTGTCGCCCTCAGCTTGCTCAGTTTGGCAATGGTCTTTTAAGATAATAGAATTTTGGAAAGAGATAATGCACCATGATAAAAAGTGCTATAGAAATAGATATAAAGGTCATTTGACATACTGCTTGTTGCAGATCTCTACTGACTGTGGAACATTACTGTAGTCCTACATTACTGCGATAATTGCAGTCAATTTACCTTAAATAATTGTAATTATATATAATTGATTATGTAGTAATTGTGACAGCCCCTGGGGCCACCATTAGATTTGTTGTTTTAGAAATTGCATAATGAGCATTATTAACATATTGATGAAGACGGAACCGCGGAAAGGCAAACTTTGTCACTTATATTTCACACTCTTTTGTACTGCTCTTTTCAGTCCAAACTTAGTATTAGTATATCTTAGCCTTATCTTCCCCTTTCTTGATGTTTACCCTTTCAAAGAAACTAATCCTGATGAAGCTTCTTCAGACTGTTGATGGGTTTGCTCCCTTTGAAGCTGCCAGATGCTGCTATTGCTCAAGTGTATAATGAGGTTGCGCTAAATACTTGCCACTGTAGAAGCTTTTTTCTGATATATTTGTACAGTCATTTTTAATCCTCCATACAAATTCCTTTTATTTCCTGGTTGCATTCTAATAAATAGATCGGGAAATAATAATATATGGTCATTATATCATTTTAATTGCATATCTAATCTAATGGTGGCTTAAGACTTTCCGTGATTTCACAGGCTGATTTTAAGAAAGATGCCTGCCCAAAGATTTGATCCCAGACTCTCATCGCTCAACCACAGAAGCTTCCTCTAGTGTCTTAATTGGTGGAACACTAATCTTATGTTACAGCATTGAAGTCGTGAAAGTTTATTGGAAGTCAGGTTGCAGGACAGCATCAATTATTGTCAGTATACATCACCCTGTAGCGTGCCATAAATCCGTTTCCAACATTAAACCAAGCTGGGATGTTCAGGGTGAGATACAAAACCACTGGAAAAGATAAGGATTAGAGGCTTTACAATGGCAGTTTGGCAATTCAGGGATTTGAACAAGCAATCATGGGATTAGGCCCTGAAGTAACACAGTGGCAGCTTATGAAAAGGACATCCAAACTTCATTCATCTCTCTGAGGGAGGTGAATTCTGATGGGGGATCGTCCCCCAGTGCTGCAACAGCAACCTCTACGCGGCGGGCTCTGCTCTTCAGTGGTGAGTCACTCGCCATTCTGGGTACAGGGTCCCCCAGCACTTTGTGAATTCTAGGATAGGATGTTTATATCTATACAGTTTCCATCCAATCTAGGTATGTTTCATACTTTAGATTATTACAGGTTGACTTAGTGTGTTCCCTAAGTTCAGTTACACAATGCATAACATTTATACAATAGCATTTCCCCCCAAAAGTGTATTTTATATACAGTAATACCCAGTATAACACTACACCAGTAACTTGCTGTTTAAATATAAATTACAGTTACAGTATTTACTAAATGCCCTGATGCCCAGAGCAGATGCAATCCAAGCAAGTTCCCGATTTACGATGGGGATACGTTCACGAAAATTTATTTTGGAATCGGGAGTTTCAAATCGGAAGTACTGCATATGTCATAGCATAGCCTACCTTAAACATGCTTAAAGCACCTATATGAAACAGTTGGGCGACATCATTAGCACGAAGCTCATTTAATAACAATTTGAAGCTCTTGTGTAATTTATTAAATAATGTGCTGAAAGAAAAAAAAACAAACTCTGTAATTATCATGGCCGCAGCTTTTCCACATTACAGTTCCCCATTACATCAATCCCACCACGTAACTCTTAATCAAAAACAGTATAGTACCATAACCGACGAGCTAGAATGTCTAACTAAGAATAGACATTTGGACCCATACCAACACACATAAGGATGTATTGGGCTCTGTGTCATCGGGCAAGGCTTCAACGCATTGCAAGTAAGAAGATTAGAACCGTCCCTTTATGTTAAGGTCCTTCCCACTGGATGGCAGATGGTAGTCTCGCGACCATGAAGCAGTAAAGCGTATAAATACTGCTGAACAGGACGAAACCGTGTGACTACTTCATTGTTCATGGTTTTTATTTACTCACTGCAAGAGGCAAAACTCTCCTAACTTCCCTCTTATATGACACACGACTTTTTAATCGGCATTTGCAAAGCATTGTGAAACTACATACGATATACTTCCTAATTCCTTAATACTACTGCTTTGTGTGCTACATCTGGGTTATAGCTCTCCCATATACCGTGTACTTGTTTCTATATACAACATACACTGTAACGGCTGGTGGTTGAGTGTTTGTTTTTCACTTCCTCAAAATGGTCTGGCCACAGTTTCAGCTAAACATGACTATCTGAAAAAATGGACGGTGTTGAAGTTTGGAAGGCTGTGTCATTGCATTTGCCAAATTCTATCCAGTTCAGTTTTGATGGTGTGATATCGACGCCAACGCCCATGATGATGTTTTTGTCGAAGCATTCGTTTAGGCCTTTCCTGAAACAGGTGTGTCATCACTGGTTTGTGGTTTAACAGCTATTTAGATGTTAAACGAGTAATCGTTGTGACTGTAAGCCTAGACAATGTGAACTGCACAAAGTATTGCGTCAGTTATTGCTTATTTTGAACATAAAAGTAGTTGAAGCGCAAAAGCCGGTCAAATTGTCCCGCAGTAATGGAGATCGGTAAACAGCTCCAAATATGTCCGTTGCCAGATATCGTAATGTGATCCGGCTCTTGGATGAACACTTCGGTAGCAGGTCAAATTAAATAAAGCTTCAAAGTGGCAATAAGGCAACTATACAAGCTACAGTGTTATCGCGCAAACTGTTTACGTTGTTAAGTAGTGGTACGGTGAAATGGGAATCAAAATGCTTGTTTGTTTTAATATTCAGATTATTCGCGTTTTTTTACTGAGATAATTCCAATATTATTCCCGATACCTCACGTGATTAAGGGTTGCTTTGTTATGTCTTGCCGTCTGTTGATTTTCTTATAGTAAAGGTATCCTTTTGCTGAATGGTTCCACTAAGGTGTGCTCTGTGTGTTTTTGCGCCGATACCTTGACTTGGTTAGTCCTAATTTAGATTTTCCATGGTCGTTTGTCTGCAGATGATGACGCAAATCGAACTCTCTTTTAACAGCAAACAGTTTCGGACATAGTGTGCAGATTGATGTTTTTTAAGCAATTTTTGTCTTCCCAAAACCAAACTAAACCTCCTCCATGCAAGTGAGGACGAGCCAATTAAATCTTCCGAATCCGGCGAGCCATTTTAAACTTCAGTCATGCGCTGTTAGGGAAAACACTAGCTTGATTTGTGACACTAGCATGCTACATGGACTGTCCTACCTGGTCACGTGGCACAGGGAATACATGAGTGAAACAAATTTCATGTTTGCTTAATAAGCCAAATTTTGGTTTATTAAGAATTTTCAGCTGTGAAGTATTTTCAGCAGTCTAGTATTAAGTAACGCGTTTACATTTACAAAGCGACTTGTTACTAATACAGTCTTACAGTCCAAGCAAAGGGTCTTACTTAAGGATCCAACAATAGCGCTTTTACAGAGGTGGAATTTGCACCCTGGACCTTCTGGTCCATAGTGGGCTAACTCGGTCCTGTGCCAATGTCAGTATCATTGTTTAAATCAGCAGAATGTTTCACTCGTCACTGAAATTTTAATGATTTCAGAAGGGTGTGGTGTTATTAAAATCTCACAGGTAAACAAGCGACAGTTTAGTAAAGTAAAGTTTTCTGTCCATTACATCATTGCAGCATACAAGTGTTCAGCTGGTTTGGATTAGAGTGCAACTGATTACTGCCAGAAGACAAGAGTTGTGTGTTTACAGTAGGTTAATTGTATTAAGTTTACAGATGTGAGTCAATATTAAATAGGATAACTTTCAGTTTTATAAAGACAGAACCGAGGGAGATTAAGCAAGAGAGAGAGAGAGTGAGAGACAGAGGGTCAGAGACAGAGAGAGTTTGTGTGAGAGAGTGTGTGTGTGAGAGAGAGAGAGAGAGAGAGACAGTCAGTGAGAGAAAATGTTTAAGAGAGAGAATCTGTGTGTGGTATAGAGAGAGAGACAGAGAGAGAGAGAGAGAGTGAGAGAGAGAGAGTGAGAGAGACAGACAGTCAGTGAGAGAAAATGTTTAAGAGAGAGAATCTGTGTGTGGTAGAGAGAGAGAGACAGAGAGAGAGAGAGAGAGAGAGAGAGAGAGAGAGACAGTCAGTGAGAGAAAATGTTTAAGAGAGAGAATCTGTGTGTGGTATAGAGAGAG
>JAUZST010095506.1:0-18995 GCA_034779995.1 Parotocinclus haroldoi
ACACACACACACACACACACACACACACACACACACACACACACACACACACACACACACACACACACACACCGTCCCTCAATCACACTGGGGCACTTCAGAGAACCAATTGAGCTAATGCATATTTTTATAATGTGGGTGGAAACCAGATTACCCATAAAGAATATAACTGTAGAAATACACTGCTCACAAAAGTACATTATTACTTGTAATGCACTTAATGCAGTTTGGAAAAAAACTAAAACCAAACAATTAACGTGTAGTGTAGTTACATAGACCACAAAATAGAAAATACATAACTATTTATAGCAGCAAAAAGGCTTTTATTTTGTGCTCATTTTTGCATTATAAATAAAGTACCTTAACTACCCTAAAGAGCTTGTTGAATTACATTACATTACGTACTTTAGGTTTGATTTCTGACCACATGCACACCCTACAACTGTGTAAAAAGCCTTTACAAAGACAGTATACATCTATACTATATCTGCTAGATTCTTTTTAAGCAGTTCTTTATGAATGGGAGCTACTGCTAAACCAATTGAGCAACAAGCTTTAAAGATCATGTTTTTTTGTTTCGAATTTGATGAAACCAAGATATGTCTACACAGCATAAGTTCTTTTAATCACAAGTTCCTTATGTTCTGTTTGTTGTGGCTTTTTTGCCTTTGACATGTCTTTCTTCATGTTTCCAGCCTTTCTTGTGATTCTCATGTGCAAACAGATTAAAAGAAATGGTAAGCAGATCTGTTTCAAGTCTGTTTACATATGTGGTGTAAACGACATGGCCACATATCTACTGTTAGACACTTTTTTTTACCTCCAATCATGGAACGTACCAGAATACCACCAAGTTCGTCATAATACGTGTTGTATATTGTATATTGTTGTAAATGTGGAAATGTAAAACAGTTTTTTAATCTTTATATACTGGCTAAAAATGTTATATACTTACTATATACTACTTAACATGCTTTTCTTATAAATTGATTATGTATGTTATTTAAGTCCTGATCTTTCCACAGATTCCTTTTCACCTCTTTTAGTTTTTCCTTTCCACTGTTGCCCTAGGCAACAGTGTGGCTGTGGGCTTATTTGTGAAGGGACTTTGATGAGCCACTGTCACTTACTTTACATCTACAAAGCGAAGCAAAGAGGTTGGTGTCTAGTAGAGTGGAAAATAACTTGGCTCAGTGTTTAAAAGCTCCAGCAGCACTGATGTGCCTGAGTCATTTATAACAGCAAACCCATCAGTGTAAATACATTGCAGTACTGAGAATGATCCACCTGCCAAATAATAGCTGCTATGTGGTGATCCTGTGTGTATGATGTATTTTTTACATACTATTGACCCTAGTCGTTTGTTCAGTTCCATTTGAGCACTGGCATTTAACTCATGAGTAAGCTTGTTTTGTTTCTAGTAAATACAGGAACCTCTTACTGCAGTGTTGAAAGATTTCATTCTCTTTCTTGCCTGCAGTTCTGCTTACTGTTGCCTTCTGTTTTGCTGAGGAAACTGGGAAGAAGTGATGCTGAAAACTGATCTTAATTGTCTCAGTCATATGGTTTGTTGTTCTAACTCACGAGGAAGTGTGTTATGTTTACAGTGTGAATTTAGGGATTGGACAAATGCCTGCAATGCTTTTCATATTACATTCAAATGGAAAAAATGTGCAGGGTACAATAAAACCAAGCTCACTGTGAAGTATAGTTGTATCCCAAAGTATGCTGAGTTCCACATCTTCACACATTCAGCTTCTATATTGGTAACCATAGAACTGAGTCAGTGATGGTGGGAGGAGCTGGGCCATATGGCAAAAAGTATCACAATACTTGAAGTGTCTTCAACTGAGAAACATGTTACAGATATTATACAGTTAATGTATTGCTTTTGGATAAGGAGCGTAAATGCTAAATGCATGGGAAGATTTTAATCTGCGTTTGTTATTCTTTGTGTCTGAGAGAGAAAGAAAGAGAGAGAGAGAGTGTGTGTGTGTGTGTGTTCATGTTCCTAGCTATACCTTATCTCGTATATCGTTATGCCAGCTTCTGCCCTCTGCTTATCGGTTACCTGTAATCATAATAACCATAAAGTACGAAAGAGTAGAGAACAAGTAAGTCTCACATAAAGATGAAAACCAATGGTATTTGTTAATTAATGTGACAATATTGAATGGAAAGCACAAGTACAAGGATGTAGAAATTGTATACAGGCTGATTACAATTCATAGGCAGCCAAAATACGATGCTGTTAGAGTGATGACATGTCGGTTAAGGGGTGGGTGACATTTTGTAATCATCCTTCGCATTCCACAGACTGTGTGTATGTGTTTGTGAGAGAAAGAGTGAGAAAGGGAACATACGGAAACATCTCTCCCATGCCTTCACACTCTTTGGGTGATGATGTGAAAACGATTGAACGTCATCTACGAATGTGTTTCTATGATAGATAGCTGGTCCATTAGCCATGGAATTATGACTCACTTACTCATTACCCCTTGGTGTTACATGTAGGTTGCATTGACAAAAGTATGTGGAGACCATAAAATAAACACATTTTTTCACAAAAGTCAGTACACCCCTCAAATCTTTTCATTGGACAACACTGAAGATATGACATTTTGATACAACGTAAAGTCAGTCTACATCTTGTATAACAGTGTAAATTTGCCCTGCCCTCAAAATAACTCAACACACACCCATTAATGTCTAAAGCACAGGCAAGAAAAGGGAGTACACCCCTACGTGAAATGGTCAAATTGTGCCCAAAGTGTTAACATTTTGTGTTACCACCATTTTTTTCCAGCACTGCCTAAACTTTCTTTGGCATGGAGTGCACTAGAGCTTCACAGGTTGTCACTGGAATCCTATTCCACTCCCCCATGACGACATCACGGAGCTGGTGGATGTTAGAGACCTTGCTCTCCCTCACAGATGCTCAATAGGGTTTAGATCTGGAGGTGCTTGAGCTATACCCTCAGTTTCTTTAGCAGGGCAGAGGTAATCTTGGAGGTGACTTTGGGGTCGTTATGATGTTGGAATACTACCCTTCAGCCTAGTTTCTATAGGGAGTGGATCATGCTCTGGTTCGGTATGTCACAGTACTTTAGCACTTTTGTTGCCAGAGGTTTAGACATTAATGGCTGCTTGAGTTATTTTGAGGGCTGTTATACTGTACTGTAGAGTGAATATTTTACATTGTATCAAAGTGTCATATCTTCAATGTTGTCTCATGAAAAGATATAATAAAATAAACATAAAAAGTGGGGGGTGTACTCACTTTTGTGAGTTAATGTAAGTGTGCTTGATGATTTAAATCATCAGTTAATTTGCTTTACTTGCCTGTATTCTTCTAACAGGGCTTTCAATTACATCTTGGAATGTAAGTTTTGGTCATGCTTTCAGTTAAGCAGTATTATAAATTCTGGCCAGTATTATCACTGATATTGGGCAGTAAGGTCTGCTCACAGTCAGTGTTTTACCTCATACTCTGTACAGTCAAGTCAAGGCAAGGCAAGTCGATTATTGTTCATTACGGACCTTGGTTTGGACAAAACTGCCTTCTTCAAACTGTTTATATACCTTGATAACAATGTTGTACATCACAATGGGCAAACATTTGTTGGACTTGTTTCCATTGCTTTAAACAATTTTATTCTGTATTGCTGTCTGCTGCAGACTCAGCACCCATGAGCTGAGTAGCTCAGAAAGTCAAAGAACACTTGAACAGTGGTGCCACCGCTTGTCAAATGCCTAATCCAATCACAAAATGCTTTTGGGAATTCACATTTCTGAAACAACATACCTAATAATAATGACCCCTATTATATTGGTGCTATTGAACTTGAGCTTTTATCTCAAACACTTGACATTTAACCATTGCCACTGTAGGTCACTGAAAAAACAAAATGTTCCCAGTCAGAAAATCTCAAGGATTGGGGGAAGGCCCTCGAACTACGAATTTCTTGTTGCTACACTTAAAAGACTGCATCACTGAGCATCCTAAATCAGTTGTTTCTAAGTTACGGCTTCGCTATAGAATCAGAGAAGGAGCTGAGCTTTTATTTCTAGTTCCACACACAGAAATGTAGACGAGATGACACACTTAATCTGACAATCGCTGTTTCTGAATTCTAACATTTCAGTCGACTGAACATAATAGAATAAAATATTAATCATGTGACAAGTGTGGTTAAAAAAAACTGTATTTATTTATGATATCATTGAAATTATCCTTTATGATGTATTAGGAAATGATGTCTGTTGTTTCTTTCCATCATCTTGAATCCTTGTAATATTATGTAGTGTTTGAAAAGGTCATTGTGTCCAAACAATGGACATGACATTTTGGGGTAGTTATGTTTTAAACAGAACTTAAAAACACAGTGGCTAACATATTAAGATATTTTTGTATATTTTAAAAAGATATATTTTAACCAAATACATATTAAAACAATTGACATGGGCAAAATTGTCTCAGTTAATGTTTCTGAATGTCAGTTTTAATGAATGTTAGATTAATTGGCCAGCCCTAGAGCTTCTATGGGTTCACATTGCCTTGTAAAAAAATAGAATGCGTTGAAAATTATTTTATTATTACCTGTTCACAGGGGGCAGTTGTGTGGTTTCCTTAGACAATTGACTGAAGGGGTGAGTTTGTTCATAGTTATTTGTGCATAGTTTCTCGGAAATAAGGTCCTAAGTCTAGTGAAGTTGATGACGTGATTAGACTGCCGAAGATTGTTTTCAGATTTATTTTCAAAAGAGACGCATGTGGGGACTTCCACCATTCACTGCTAGGCTCTGTTATTTTTCTGTAATAGGGAATGTTGCTGACTTCCCTCAGCATGTTAATTACGTGTCACACCAGAGTCACGTCTCCCACTTCACTCCCACGCTCCTTGTTTCCTCACCACACATAATGTAAGAACAGAAACATTGATTGTCCCGTGTATTATGTATCTAATGACACTTTTACAGCAGTCAAAGGAGGGGAAAAGGAATAGATTTCTTTGTTACTTGCTACTGTTCTACATCGGGAAAGTGCTAAAGTAATTCTGGTCAGGGCCACAGGAAAGCCTGTATCTAGTCGGAAGCACAGGGCACAAGGCAGGAGCAACCCTAGACAGGGTGCCAATCTCTCAGAACAATCATACTCCACACCGGCACCGAGTCTAAGGTCGGGAATCGAACTGGGGACGCTGGAGCTATGAAGCAACCACGTGCCACCCACACTGAAATGAAATGACTTAATTAAATCACAATCACCAATTGATAAGTGAAACGTCTCCAGCGAATAGCTAAAATGTTTATCGTGTACGCACGGTATGCTATGTTAGCATAGCACAAGGAGTAATCAGACAGAATTGAGTGTGAGTGAGAAGGCACAGGTGCAGTGTGTCTGAAAGTGAAATGTGGTTGACAGTAAGCCTTGATAGCCATGCTGGGAAATACATTTGATGGATCACCACAATGCTTGCGTTGTGATCTGCTGAGTCATGCATACACCTCAGGGAGTTGCAGCCTGTAACATGGAACAGTAAATGTCAATTGCATTACCATGTTTGTCATTACTTGTCAGTTTTTCAGCACTGAATCATTTTTCTTCTACTGGTCTGCTTTTCTCACGACACACTGTTATTCAAGGCATAAATGTTTTCATAGTTTAATCCCAGGGTGGAACGGCCTGGGTCCTTTCTGTGTGGAGTCTGCATGTCTTCCCCGTGTCTGTGTGGGTTTACTCCGGGTACTCTGGTTTCCTCCCACAGTCCAAAGACATGCATGTTAGGGTAATTGATTACACTAAATTGGCATTGACTTGTGTGTGTGTGTGTGTGTGTATATGTATATATATATATATATATATATATATATATATATGACTAGTCTTGAGATGAATGGATAGAACCTTGTGTGTGTCGCCAAGATGGCCACTGTTGCCGATAGCGACGTTAAAGGAGCCAAATAAACAAACAAGCAAGTTTTCATAATTTAAGTGAAACACTATATTGACAAATGTTTGTGGACACCCAGAATTTACATTAAAAAAATATGGGCAGTAGTATGGACCTTTGTACCTGTGTATCTGCGTCAGCGCACTGAAGCCTGTGGGGGAATTATCATGGATTACACAGGTACAGGAGGTACATCCTATACAGGGTAGCAGTTCATCACATGGTTCTATAACTGCACCAACATAAAAGGGTATGCCCAACCTAGTGTTCAAGGAGGTCCTTAGGAGGTGCTACTTCCAGCAGCCGGAATTTCCTCTGAGCCTACGGAACTGCCAGTTGGTATTCCATTTCATTTCAAAGGAGTCTGATGGCATTAGGGTCAGCAAGCCAGAAGTGTTACTCACTGAAGTTGCCAAATCACTTTTAACGCCCATTGTATTATGAAGGGCAGATCAGTATCTAGTGTGTCTAGAATCTTCATGACTGTGATGAATCATTCTGGTAGAGTGACAGAGTAGAGTTAGTGCTCTTTCTGACCAAGAGTAGCCAATGGGCTTGGTTTGGGCATTTCTAAACGTTGTCCTAGGCATGTCCTATGGTTGTCTTTGTCAAGAGCTGTTCAGTGTATGGACCTCTGGATGGTGAATCTAGTGTATTTATATCTCAGGGTTGGTTAATGAAATAAGGAGATCACCAGGAGAAGCTGGAATCTGTGGCAAGGGATAAAGAAAGTCTATCTGACACCTGCAGTATGTTGCTACTGTGACACCTGCAAGGAAATGGGGAAGGAAACTGAGATACTCAGATATAGCTGCCTGCTTAACTTTAAATGCTGTATATTTAAGTGCTATTATATAAGCTCCCCAGAAAAATATTAGTCACCTTTTGTGTTTGAGATGGTGGTAATGTCAGTATTCTGCATGTGGCAATGCAGAAGGATGATGTGATTCAAAGATTGTGAAGAGGTGGTACAGTGCAACGATTTGTGAAAAATGCAGATTCTCTCTTAAATGCAGAATACTAAACAGGGATTTGCAAAATCAAATTTCAGTAGGCAAAAGGCACAAAAAATTACATGTGTCATCTGGTGAGATTAAACTTGTTTCTCCCTGTATGGGAATGATTGTTGTGTTTGTAATAAACTTTAGGAAGCCTTTAATGAGCATGTTGTAGTTGAGGTTCTGTGATGCCCTGAGGGTGTTTAATTATGTGGAAATTGACCATTTGGTTGAAGTGACAGTAGATTTTGAACTACAATACCTACACTGAGCCATGGGGCAACAAGGGTTTGCCTTTGGTTAATTTTCTTACAGAGGGATATAGCCAATCCCTGTATTCCAATATCACAATTCTCACATTCACAGGGCTGCAAATAAGACAGATTGGCATAACGACCATTCAGAAGGGAAGGCATCCACTATAACCACAATGCATATTTCCACTGTGTGATGATCCATCATAGATGCCTCTGAGTCAATGTCACTTCTGGACATAGTTAAAATGCGGCTTCTTTTTTGCAGAGTCAAGTTTTAAGTAGCATCTGGTAATGTAACTCTGTATTTTAGTATTTGTTAAAGGTGTGGTCATGTGGTTTTATATCAGCTATTGTTGGATGGTTGTTCTTGATTCAGTGCTCTATGATAGATTGAAGATTACTGGAGTTCAACTTAAGCTTGCACACTGGTCCTTTACGCACTGAAATTCCTCCAGATTTCTTGAATCGTTTAATGATATTAAATATGTCTGTATTTGAGTTACATTGTTTAACATTTCACACTGGAGATTTTTATTTGGAGAGCCATATTTGCTTATCAAATATTCCCTTTCCCAGATGCTGATTTTCTACCAAATCATGATTATAATCACTTGTAGACATCACCTGTTTGAAGTCAAATAATTTTCAGTTTTTTATTCATTACTATCTCTAAATTGCCCCATTGTAATGTGCTGCATGCCTGAAATGCAAAAGTGGATGTTTATTTACAAATTAAACGTGACCAGTTTGACAAATCTAAGGTTAATTTTGTCTGCAATCAAAAGTCAAAGTAAATGTAAGGAACTGTGTGTGTATTTTTGAATGCTTGTCCCGAACTGTTTCTGATTTGAGGCTGTAGATTTGAACTGTGTGTAAATGCAGCAAATTGCTGGAATGGACTGAAATGTGTCAGTGTGACCTGAATGTGCAGGCATGGCAACAGTTTTATTTAAAGAAAAACCCCAAAACCCAGACACACAGTAAACAGGTTAAAGGAAGTCACATCTATTTGGTATAATGTTACTGAACAAATTTGTAAAGTATTGGTGTCAAGGGTAATTCAGGCATGTTTTATGCTTGTAGCCATGCAGGCAGCTCTGAATAAGCTATGTTTTACAAGCAACACTATATTACTGATATAGTACCTTGTTAGCTGTGGCAATATGTAATGATGTGCTTATTTTGAAATTAATAATTTGTACTGCATGCAATGTATAAAATACAAATTTTAACTTTGCTATAACCAGTAGCTGCAAGCTTGAACTTGAACTTACTTAGTTAGCATTGCTAAGTAAAGTACATAATGTGGTGCTTTGAGCAACGTCCAGAAGCTCCCAGATAGAAATGTTGGATTGCTGCATAATTCAGCATGTAGTTATGTTGCTGGCAGATATGTAAATGACTACAGTGAGGTCTGATTAGACATTGTGTCTTGCCACAAGTTGGTGTGAAAGTGCTTCTCCCACTGCTGCGTGCTATATGATGTACTCAAAGACACTTTGTGAGGGACCCATCAACGGACTGAGAGAAGCAGGATGGTCATTATGATAAATTGACCTAGCTGTTAGGAGGTGCTGGGAGAAGTAGTTCTATGAGGACACATAGGCTCTGAATGGCCCAGACAGATCACTAGTAGGGAGGATATTTCATTCACTGACAAGCACAAGCATCTCCCACAGTTTAGATTTGCACAGTTCGCACAGTAGCATTGGAATTTCCTTGGGCTGCCAATCAGTCTCCAGATTTATCATTAATCAAGAATTAATGGGACTAGCTGGACAACCTACGAATGTGCAGGATCTGCAACATCTGTGTGCAGTGCGCCTCAAGATAACATTCGGAACTCTTTGCCTCCAGTGTACAACCTTATCTTGTAACCAGGCTAGAGACGGGATAACAGACTTCTACAGCCTTTGTTGTAATCATGTCCATATGTCATTATTACATTCACACAAGTATAGTAATATAGATTATACTAATATAATTGTTTGTGGGTGTAATATCCCACCTCTGTCACAGTTGGGTCCCTGAGCATGGCCCTTAACCCACAATTGCTTGGATTGTAAGACTGGATTAATTGTAAGTCGCTCTGGATAAGAGCTTCTGCTAAATGCCATAAATGGAAAGTAGTATTTAGGTGTTTATAAGCTTTAGACTACAATAGAAAGTACTCATGTAATCAATCTAAATACTAAAGATTCCTTAAAAGGATGTTACGGTGTTTATTTGGATAAAAATTAAGATCAATAAAGAGAACGCTAAGACGGTATGTAGGATTGTAAGGATTGTGTGTGAGTTACACCTCAGCCAATCGGATAAACACTTTAAATGCTTTAGATGCTCAACCTAACTTGTTTCAGTTGTTTACTTTTTGATGTTCAATGTTATCTGGCCTCTGACCTTCTTCTCTGAACCTTGATGCCCCTAGGGCGTGGAGAGAAATGCAGTTATATAACCATTTACATTTTTAGTCAAAGGTTTCAAACAGATTTCATAGTGGTCCCTATAAGCATTCAAGATTATTAAAATTACATATGGGCTGTATGGCTGATGGATATAAGGAGCAAGGGCTCAGGCGTTTGCAGCCTCTGGCATTGTGAATGTAGAGGGAATGGTGGCTGCACCTGACAGATCACTGAGTAATGAGCTCTTGAACACACCCACACAAACGCAGCCACATCCTCTGGAGCACTGTTGCCCATAGTTCTTTGTTTCAGACAGGCCTTTATTGGAGCAGACTGTCAGTATCGCATCACTGCCTTCTTTGACTGCAGTTCTACTTGAAAAAAATATAAGGGTTTTTTTTTCTATCTCCCTCTTGTATCATGTTATTCAAATTTTACACTCATTCATATTCATATTGTTTACTAAACATTTCAGATATGATTGTTTGTACAGTTAAAGGAAACCTAAACCCATTAACCTGTATATTCATAAATTCATGCAGATTCCCTGTAAACCTTGGCTTCTTAACCTTTAGAACCTTTCTCTCGAGGCCCATCTATTTATACCCCGAAAGCATATTAGCCCATCGGAAAACAACATCATCTCAGCAGAACAAAATCTTTTTATGTCTCAGTTATTGACTCTGAAGACTAAAGATTACCATGGCTCTCAATCTGACAAGACGTCTTAAAATAGGTTCAGTGTGTCCTGAGAATGAGTGACATAACATTACTGTTTTTGTGAGGTTATTGAAGTCTTATTAAAGATGGTAATTATTTTCAGACTTTCAAGACAAGAAAAAGACTTACTAAAGACTGCCATCTTGACCATGCATTACTCTCATTATTTTCTCATTATTATTATCATAATCACTGTTAGAAAAAAAGATGCATAGATAATCAGTTCGTAATTGAATCACGGGCCTCTAAATCATAATCAAACTGAAACCTAACGATTCCCACCCCTAATGGCCAGCCTAAAACCCTGTTAGTAGTTGATGTAGGTTGAAGCAACGAACACAGTAATGAAAGCATGATGAACCAATGAAAATGAGTTTAAGAGTTTTAAAACTAATTTAAAAGTAAGTGTAATGTCAGTCTTTGCTTAAGTTGAATTTAAATTCAGCATACAACCATTCCAATTTTTAATACCAGCCTTTCATTCCGGCTCTCATGTTTTGAAGGTTCTGTGTGAATTTCAACCCAGGAAGCTTTTCAGTAACTGTTGTGTAACTTGAGTGATTTGTATAGCAGTTTTCTTTGACCGTATTGTGAAGTTCATCCCACAACGGCTCACTCTACGAGTTGTACTCTCCACCCTATCAAGACTGTACTCCTACTACCATTTCTTCAACAGTCTCAACAAACCAAAGAACATATTAATCAATTCCATTCTCTTCTCTTTAAATGTAGTTTTGTAGGTAAGATCTGAACTTGAGAGCTATAGTTGATATAAACTTGCAGTCCAGATTCAGTACACAGTAACATTGACATTTAAATTTATTCTGTTATGCCTCTCAACCACACACACAGGCGCACAGACACACACACAGATGTGTTTCACCACAGAAAACTAAAACAGAAAACCCAGTGTACTGGCTCAGCTTAGCCTGTCTGTGCAACCACAGCACACAGAATTAGCTCTGCATGCCGTGTGAGGCTTTTAACAATTTACAAATTG
Organism: Parotocinclus haroldoi; assembly: GCA_034779995.1. NCBI lineage: Eukaryota > Metazoa > Chordata > Actinopteri > Siluriformes > Loricariidae > Parotocinclus > Parotocinclus haroldoi. The sequence continues at coordinate 11,335 of JAUZST010095506.1, forward strand.
TTGCTTTATTTCAGTTTTTGCTTTTTGTATCTTTTATATTCATTATGAGATGTAAACGAAAACTCCCGATTCACGATCACTAAACGGTGGTCCTGCTGCTGGTCAGAGTTAATGGGTGGTAGTTGGATCTTTTAAAGGAGTTTAACAATCTGCTGGCTGATTAACAAAGGCTCAGCACTGACCCCGAGGAGCACTGGTTGTGTACTGAAAACCGGTTCCGATTCCAAACCGGTTACAAAATTTCTAAAATCCGGTGCCTGTTAATGCTTTTCCACTAATACATTTTATGCTTTTAATACACGCCCACATTTAGAAATATGTCTGTATTAAGGAGGCATCTATCTGCCAGGACCGGTGCATCACGGGATTACCTACCACATTATTTGGTTTGTTTTGAAATGCTCCGCTAGAGCTTTGAAAAGCTCGACACTCAAACTTGGGTTGCATTTTAAGAAAAAAAAGGCATACCAACAAATCCAAGGCACCAGCATGATACTGTGCCATAGCAGTGCCACGTCTTCAACCGGCAGCGTTCCCATTGACCACATGCTGCATTAGCTCGAAGAGTTTAAAATGTGAAATGTGAAAATTCTCATTGCGGTTAAATAGTCTAAAACAATGACCTAGAGAAACCAAACTTCTCTCCATAACTGCTCTAGTACATTAAGACACATTAGGCTTTTTTTAAACTTATAATAGCTTAACATGAGTATAATGACTTTACTGTTGAAGTTGAGATTAAAATAGGAATATTCTTTATACCTAAATATTTGGCACATTTTTCCACAAATGACACTTGAAATTGATGAGCTTCAGAATATTTAAGGAAATGCATATATAATGCATTCAGTGCATCAATGCAGAACCATAAATTAAAAATTATAGCGTCGAGACGACCGCTTGTCTTTGCGTCAACATGACAGAGAAGCATAAACCAGGCGGTGTCAGTATGTGTGAGTACGTGTGTCAGTATGTGTGAGTACGTATAATTATGTTTGGGTCAACACACAAACTTTTCTCTTTAATTTACTATACAGAAGGAACAGAGAAGCAGTTATTGCCATGACAACAGGGTCATACCCTGCTGAGAAAGCACACAAGTCTTACCTCTATTTATTAGGGTACATGCAGTGCTGATGGCAGTTACAAACATTTGATTCTGGTTAACTCTTCCATCTCCCTGTTCGTGTTAGGTTTGTGCCAGGTTTATAAAACTCTAAAAACTATAAGCAGTCCTTCTGTTGATGCTGTTTTCAGTGGCACTGGGAAATATGTTTTACATTCAATATAATTATATGCACGGGACCTGGCTTGAAACTTGAGCTATGTTGTGTTTTTGTTCAAGAGCCCCAGTATAACACCAAAGAGAATTACAGTCATTTACTTTTGAATATGATATTACCGCTTGTAACTCTGCTTGCAGTGCTGCTTCCGTCCAGGATGCTTCCTTTGTGCATTGCATAGTGGGATTGCATAGAAGCTTTCGAAGCTTTTTTACAATTTGGCCAAATTAAGTTATCGCAGCAGTACAGTGATGCATCAGTTCTCAACCACCTCGGAACTGGTTGATTTCAGTTCTCAATGCATTTTGCCTAGAAAAAAATGTCTTTGCTCTTGCTGTTTGTTCAGTACTTGGCACACTAGTTGTGTAGAACCAGTAGAAGTCGAGCCATGCAACATCCATCTGGAAGTTTCATGATTCGCGATTTACTATTCACACAGTTCTGTACACAGTGATTCAGTGATTCTGTCTAACAACAGCTCTCGCTCAGTGAAGATTACTGCTGTGTTTTTCTTTATTTTTACATTTACCATACTGTATTCTTAGTGCAAATAAGAGTCATTAGTTCTAAAAAGTTTGATGATTACAGCCAAGAGAAAACAGGAACTGAATCCTCCAGATCACTTTCAGGTGGCAGTTTGCTTAGCATAGCAGCTGCGTTTGCTTTTACTTTTCATATTCGAACGATTACTCACTAAATTGCATGACATTTTTAACACTTTAATAATAATAACAATTAACAACTTAATAATAAAGGATGTATTTTATAATACATTCTATTTTATAATAACTTCATATTTTAGCATTATTTTGACCAGATGGAGGTTTAATGTAAAGTTTTTCAAACAACAGTACAGTACAGAAACCTGACATTTAATACCCAAACATTTGGCATACATAATGTTTCAGAATATAGTCATGAAAAGCTACTGAAAACTGGTGACCTTGTCAGCTTCCTCTACATAAAACTTTGCTTTCTTCACACTCACACTGTCTGTCCAAATGTTTCCTAAAATCCCCTCCCTCCACATGCATACTCAACTGTAGTACTGTCAGGATGTCCATGATGTGCTGGGGTGGATTCAGCCTTGTTCCTCTGCACTCATGTGAGCTCCTGTGTACAGAAGTGGGCAGTTATCGTCCTTCTAAAAGCTCTGTGATTTACCCATGAACTGCATTTCAGTAATATTTCAGATAATAGTACTAACAACTAGGGATACACTGACCAATTGGCCTGTGACCAGAATCGACCTCATATAACCGATTGTGTGCCGGTCACATTCATCCCACAACATTGGCACACAAACAACCACACATGAACATTATGTGCGCTGGCCAACATTATTTCACACTTCAGTTTATGTGTATAAGAAGTTATTGTGTTACAGTTATTATGTAACTGTAACACAGCTTCTGTGTGACCTGTCTTATGTGTTCATGTTTTTTATTACTTAATAAAAGCTCATAGTGCATGTTTTTAATTGTGTTGACTATTTATGCCCAGGATTTCATGTAGAAATGTGTTTTTAGTGCATTACAGTAGTGTAGTATGACTTACCGTCTTACTTGTGTGCATGTGAACTGATTGGGGTGAGTTGCAATTTATCGTATTTATTTGTACCCTTACACTAACTGTCAAAAGGCTCATTTCAAAGTTGGTAATAAAGTTCAGTTTGAACAAGTTTGTAGTGTTTGATAGTACAAGCCAACAACGTCTGCTCTCTTTCTTTGACAATTGTTTCTGTATATTGTCTTATTATAATTATAATTCTTAGACATAAAAGACATTTTGAATAGGCCTAAATCAGAATCCGTTGGTCATGTATTTAAAAAAAATTCGGACATCAAAATCAGCTAATCGGTGCAGCTCTAGCAAAGAAAACAAAGAAATTCCAAAGAATTCGTACAGTTAGCTAGTTCTGCGCCTCAGTGACCATGTGTCTGCAATTACTTCTAAACAATAACAGACATCAAAGTATCATTTGTGTCTAGATGCATATGTTGAATTATGTTGTGTTTAATGTTCTAGTTTGGAAAACGGGGCTAAAATTGCACTGTAAGACTAAACAAGCTACCATAAAACTATACACCCTTTCATTCTTTATAAACAGTCAAAACAATGCTCACACTTGTCTCACTTGTTTTAGATACTAATTACAGAGCCCATACAGTCACCAATATAGACTGCTCATAAAATGTTATCGGATATTTCAAAATGAATATGAAGCTATTAAAAAATAAGCATTTGATTCTATTTTATTAAACAAGATGATTAGAAAAGCAAATGGAAAGTCAAGGAAAGTTGTTTGATTAAACAAATGAGATGCAAAACTGTTCAGTAGGGTGTATGGTCACCCAAGACTTTTGTGGCAGAGCGACCCTGCCAAACACAGGAGGGAACCTGAGGGTAGAACTACTACTGTACTGTAAACTAACAATGTGCAGCATTACATCTGACCAGACCACACATGAGCCTGATGGACTTTTTCTAAAGCCACTTCTTGGTGCTCTTTATGGTGTGGAGCAGGAGCTATCTTAATGAAAAATAACTTGGGACTTTTCAGTTTCGAGAAGCAAACCTTTCTGCAATATTTTTCTGTACTTCAAACATTATTTGTCTTTTCACATTGAAGCAGCTCACAAGTACCAGTAGCTGAAAAGGCTCCCCATAGCCTGACAGCTCTGCTTCCATGCTTAGTAATAGAGATGCATTCCCTCTGGACCATCACCACGCAGCACAATCGCTATTCATTGGTCCACACAGCTCTGCTAAATCACGCTCTGTCAAACTTTCTATATTCTGCCAGAAACTTAATTCTGTCCTTGGTGAGTTTTTGAACATAAAACCTGCATTGGACGACCATCTTGTTATTGCTCTCGATAAAGAATGATTTTTGAAGGCTCGAGTTCTGAATGCCAGTTTTTTTTTCTTTCATGAACAACTCTAAGATGCTTTGGCCCTTTCAGGTCATTTTTGGCAACATCACCTGTAAGGTAACCAATGAAATAGAGATCTGCTGTGCTTCTATGGTTTTGTAAATTTCAGAATGGCTGTAGGTAGCCTGGTAAAGACGAGCTATGTGGCTCCTGACAGGAATTTCTTTTTCTATTTACCTCTGTACTCACAAGACTGCATATTGTAGATCTCTGCCTCTTCATATGTGCCACTCCTGGTTTTTAGAGCTTGATTTCAGGCTTGTGAGTGGCATCAGGTATGGCACATTACCCTCTATGAAGATACTTTAGAAGATTTTAGACACCCAGTCATTTACTTCTCATCTTTCTGTACAAGAAGACTATGCAAGGTAATTTCCCTGTTTTCCCCCAACAGTTCACTGCACCAACTAGTTGCTGGCAGGTCTTAGTTCTGATGTATTGTCATTGATTTGGTCATAGCTTCAGAGCTTAATCGTTTAGCTTTGGCACCCTTTTTTGGCGTATGGGCTCTGCTATAGACTGCTGCGCTGTTTTTCCACCATGGACCCGGTGCTGCTGGTTCAGGTATGAAAGGTCAATAAGAGTTGTATGTTTTAAGCATAAAAGCATGCTTTAAGAGACAAAAAAGTGTTCAAGTCTTGTATGTTTTTTTGTTGTTTTTTCACTTAATTAAACTTAAGCTATGCAGTTATGAAAAAACGTCAAAATTGCTTGCTAATGTCTACTAATAATTAGTAGTTACCTCCTCCGAAACACGTGAACGAAACAGTTACCAGGGGTGTCTGAACTTTTGTATAAGGCTATATATATATAAAGTGGTCGGAAGGGGGGAGGGTTCACACTTGCTGCTGCAGCGGGAGGAGCTTTCGTCAGCGATTGGTCGAAGCCATGACTGGTAAACCACGCCCTGAGAGAGAAGCATGGCAGTTTAGCAGGAGCACGGCGTAGGAAGGGAGGTTGCTGCGAAACTTAAAGAGTAGTGTCCGTGTTTGAAGCGCTTTATTATTTTATTTAACTTCTAAATAAAAGAAAACAACGTTTATAAACAAATCTGTAAACTTGTGCGTGGCTCTGTTGTTATACACACGTTCGTTTGAGTGTCAACAATGGTGCTGAAGTCAGAAGATGGAGTCGGTGAGTGGACCAAATATATTTATTTGTGGCTGTTTTTTTGTAATCCTCAATCTTTTAATTTATACAGTCACCGCGTTCCGATAGATGTTGGATGAGTTTTTCCGCTTGGCTCGGTCGACAGGTTCTCGTAACGCAACAGGTCCGTGTCAAAGCAGACCTAGGTTCCATGTAGTGATTACAGTAGGCTGATGTTGATGAAGCACGAACTGTACCTCTGTATTTCTGCACAGTCTACATTTGTGTGTTTGTCATATACACAACAGTCACAGCCTGGGTAATTTTGTTCTGTCAAAGCTATAATAAAATCCCACACACGTTGACTTGGTTCCAGACTCAAGCCTTTATTGATCCGAATGTCCTTCGCTTGACCTCTGACATAACTACTGCGGGTCTTATTTTAATTACAGGGGCAGCAGGTGTAATTGCTGGTTGCAGTACGACTCCATCTTTTCATGCGTCATGTTTGGAGCTGAGATCTGCCCGATTTTTTTTTTTATTTTAGCTCTGTCAGGGCTCTTTCTGTTCTTGTTACAAAGCTTGCCTAAATATGCGTTTATGGTTTAAACTGTAAATGAAATTGCCATAGTGCTTCTAGTCGTAAACCTTTCTAGTACATCCTGTTATTCTTTGTCTCATTACATTAATCATCCAGACATGCTTATCTGAAAAAAATCATAATTTTCTTTTTTGTCTCGGGCGCAGCGATTAGTGCAGTTGTCTCACATCTTCGATTCCAGAGTTTGATTCCAAGCTTGCCTGTATGGAGTTTAGTCACGGTATTCTGGGTGCCTTTTACGTTCCAAAGACATATTAGGTTAATTGTTGTTTCCAAAGTATCCTTGGTGTATATTTCTATTAGTGTGTATATGTGATGGATTGTCTAGAGTTTCTACCTTGTGCCCTGTGTCGCCGGCTAGACACTGGCTTTGCCACGACCCTCATCAGGATTAAGCAGATGAGAAAATCAGTGAATGTTTCTTGTTCTGGTCAGGGTTACAGGGACAGTTGCCCGTGGCAGTACACTCACAAACAACATTTACAGTTTTACAGATAAGCAGTGGAAACCTATGCACACAAACATGAGTAACTTACACAAAAAAGTCTCTAAACACGTCAGTTTAGTTAGAACAGTCCAAACGTGAGCTAATGAGCTCAACTGGTAAATTAGTGAGCTTTCCGTTGAGTGACAGACAAACTCCCGACTCTGCTCGTGGAGCCACTGTGCTAATTGGTTGTTGAGGTAGCCAGCTGAGCAGAAGAAGCATATTGCAGTGCCGAACTAGTAAACAAAACATGAGATTTAGCGTTCAGTGGAGTACTGTATACTGTAACATCATACATTGGGCAGTGCTGTACAGTGTCTTTGTTGTTTGAAGTCTGTTTACTGCCTCAGTTATATCCAGTTATGAGTTAAAAGGCATATTTTTATTTCATTTTAGAATGTATTTAATTTTTAAAACCTCTTGTTAAAGTGAACAGACATTGATCAGATGGACATTCTTTCATTGTGCTTTAAGTGCTTTCAGTCTGGATTAGCTAGAGGCACTGGAAATGATACGTTCAGTGGTTTTGAATAATCATGCCATTCATACTTGTGCATTTCTATTTTTTTCCTTTCTCTTTTTATGTACAGCAGTTTGTCTACCAAAACTGAGCTTTCTGTCTCGTCTGTATTACAGAGCTTTTGCAGTTTCTTTTTTTTGGTGAAGAGTTCCTGCGATGATTAAATGGCCAAACTACTTCTGTAAGAATTGGTCCTAACTATTGTGCTGTGTTCTGCTTGTAGTGTGGAATAGAACTTGATATAGTGGAGACATATAGTGGAATTGGATCAATTAGTTCTACAGTGTTGTACATTCTTTTCAGTTGTTTGAAACTTTTTTCTTTCCTTTTCTTGAACTGAGGTTTCGCTGAAATCTGCACTTCAGTGCTTTCTTAAATATATATGTGGTTATAATCGTTGCCATCAAGCTGTCGTTGTGCTTCAAATGGTCATAAAATGTTTTAACAAAAGCATATGGTCTAATTAATTTGGCTTGTTAAAAATGTAAACGTCTGGACTTTGATGTTCTGGTTTTAGTCTGTATTAGTAGTAACAAGTAACAAATATTACATAATTAGTGTGGTTGCTTGCAACAAATACAACTTGTTTAGATGGTAGCTTATGACACTATATGATTATTATCAGTGTTTGTGAAAAAGATTATATAATCAGTTTGGTGCTTTGGGACACAGATTATATCAAAAATATCATGTAAGTATGTTTTTTTATTGTATATGTTATTTTATTGTATATCCAAAATTCAAG
>JAUZST010095517.1:0-18989 GCA_034779995.1 Parotocinclus haroldoi
AGGTGGCTACTTTGAAGAACCTAGAATATTACACATATTTTCAGTTGTTTCACACTTTTTTGTTAAGTATATAATTCTACGTGTTAACTCGTAGTGTTGATACCTTGAGTGTGAATCTACAGTTTTCATAGTCAAGAAAATAAAGAAAACTCTTTGAATGAGAAGGTGTGTCCAAACTTTTGGTCTGTACTGTATATACACACACTCGCCGTAATTTGTCTGAGCAAAACGCACACACACACAAAAAAAAAAATATATATATATAATTTTTATTAACTTTTTATTTACTCACTACAAGTAATCGAAGATTTTTTTTATTTCTATTAAACCCATTATAAGTAACCGGCTTAAGGTTCTAAAGTGATGACCTAGAAATACTAAGCTGCTTTTAATAACTACTCGTGTCAAGTACTCTACTGCTGAAATGACTAAGAGAAATAGATCCAATGCAAGAAAAGCTTAATGCAAAATGATTACTTTGCTTTTGGATTAAGGGCTTATTTTCCAGCAGAAGAGCTTCTATTAATAGTATAAACTAAGTGACATTTTGTTTTCCCATGTCATTGATTGTGTACATTAAGCCATGTAAAGCTTTGTTCACATTAACGAGTTAGTCCATCCTGGCAGTCCGTCAAACGTGGTACACTGTTGAAGCACTGTGGATCTAAACTTTTAAGTGTTTTAGAGCAATGACTTTCTGCTAATTCTATAGTTGACTGTAGCAGAGTGTATCAAAACAAAACCACGTGTGTGTGATCACATGACACACCGCTCCTGGCAGATGGGTGCTTCCTTAATACCAACGGTTTTTTCTGCACCAGTTGTGACTGTTACTATGAGCCGATAAGTTGAATTTAAGTTCTAGATTCTATTTTATAAATTATATTTTAGGTAAATGAACATCTAATAATATTTGCTCTCTCAGTTTGAGACCAAAGTTGCCATGTGCTCATGGGAAGATGTGCAATGGAATATGGATCGTAAGTGGATCGACCCCGTTTGTCCAATATCCGATGAGTAATTGATGTCGTTTATCAGACACGTTTCCCATGCAGGACCAAATTGGACCCATCTTTAATTTGCACTGACAAAAATGAATGGTAATTAGTTGTTTGAAATAGCGCTAACGTAAAAACAACAGTAAAAAGACGTGACTGATATTGTGACATTTTAACTGTGATGCTATGATGTAAAACCTAATAAAACTGTGCACAATGAGCATCTTTTATTTAATCCCGTAACGTCTGAGTTATGTTGACAGAGCTGGGAACATACTGAGGCATTGCAGGTGAGACTGTCTGCTGTGCCCTATGATGGATCTTCAGCCATGGCTGGGTGTAGTTATGCCTAGAATAAGTGAAAATAGGGATATGGATAGGTTCTGAAAAGTGATAACTTCCTGTTCTGAAATTACTCTTTTCACAGAGGATGGGTTAATTATTTTAGACTTTTTTTTTCAAGGTTTCTTCATGATCAATATCAGGGAATTTTTCATTGCCAATATCATCTTTGGCATCTTATTTGGGGTCCAAATTCTTATTCTTGATTTTTCTATGGGTGGCTCCTTGAAAAAAGTAAAGATTGCTAATATAGATACACCATTATAACCCTAACTATCAACCGGACTTATCAGCTACACTTTCTTCACTCTAAGCACAAGTTTTAATGACTCACTTTGAGTCATGAGTATCACAAGGCTACACCCTGTGAATCTAACATGACACGTAACTGTTAAGAGCTGACTTGTAGTCAGGCCTGTAAATGTTGTGGTAGCACTGATATGTCACTGATGTCACTGATTGTTCAGAGATAAACAGTTAAAAGGGAGAGCATGCAGATTTTACAGATGAGTGTAAAGCAGCTGCTTCTGACAACAGTTAAACAGGTGTGCTCAGTTGTTCTTCCCAAACTTCCAGCCAAACTACTTTGATTGGTGGAGAGACCAGGTGATCAGACAGCTGGGGTATTATGAAGGAACCTGTTCCTACAAAGGCTTTTTCTGTTTTGTGACATGCCATATGTTGTGGTGCCAAAAGTGGGAGGCAGAGTTAAAGGTCAGACGTGCCTGTCGGAAGACAGTATGTCAGCCAGTGTCTAGTTGTAGCCCATATGTCTCAAATTTGACATTTCCCATGAATTAGCAGACTGGAAAATTGCTCTTGCCAGAATTACAAGGCCAACGCCTGAATCAAATATTGTGCCGCATTCAGCTCTTGACAAAACTCTTGATGTGTGTTTAATGATAGATCATTGCTATTTTGAGATAATCGGCATCAGCTGATATCTGCACTCTTTAAGGTCAATATTACAATGGTGGAAAATGCAAAAAAAAGTTTCCTGCATTATAACTTGCATTTCAGTAACTGGAAGTACTGACTAAAATGAAGAAATGCTGAGAAAACATTCAGTGAGGGTAGAGTCATAAAATAAAATATGAAAACTATGGGAACCTAACAACATAACTAGAACTAAACTTAAAAACATATAGATGCAGCTGTTGTGTGCACTACTAACATTTGTTTATTTTTGCAAGTATTTAAACGGTTTCCCCGAAACAAGATCATTATACTACTGCAATACAACAAATCTATTGGCCTTTGACCTTATTTATTAGGTGAAATACATGTACATTTATGGCATTTAGCAGAAGCCCTTATCCAGAGAGACTCAACTTGGGCCTTGTTTAAGGACCCAACTGTGGCAGCTTGGCAGAGGTGGGATTTGAACCAGGTCCAGAGTCCAGTACCTTAACCGCTAGGCTAGCACAGTCTACAAAGTAGTGCAAAAGTAAAAGTACGAATAATAATTTAAGAGTTCCAAAACTCCTAAAATACATTTCTTATACAAAATGGTTGCATGATCCAGCAAACGCTCTGTACACATGATCAGGATGCCTTGATATACCGCTGCCTTGTTTTGAGACAGGAATAATGCTGGTTTGCTTCCTACAGAGGTGCCTGTGCTTTATTGCTTAATTTGCATCTTTATAGTAATTTCTGTATGATATGATTTACATCATCTGCTTGGCTTATGACTGCGGTCAGGATTCCTGATACAAAGCAGGAGCACCCTGGACATATTGTGCATATAAAATGGTTGCCTGAAAATATAATCAACTAGACTTAAAGAACAATGGAATGCTATTTTAGTCTAAATGTATAATGGGCTACTCTAAATTAATCCAGACTAGTTTAGTTCGGATCGATCGGCCACTGGTCATCATCAGCCAATTTTCGTGACAAAGCATGTGATCGGCGTATGACAAACGTTTATCCGTACTTTTCAGCGCACAGAGGCCCTGTGTGCGGTGTTGTGTCCCGGCCCCTTTCCTTTACACTGCGCTGACGTACGGGGGCAAATCATTAACAAACATGTCTGCCGTGTGGAACTTTTACACGGTCAGCGAGACTGATGTAAAGTTTGCATTCTACAACACATGCAACAAAAAATATCTCATGGGGGAAGCGCATTAAAATCATACAACACAACTCATTTAATGTGTCATTTAAAGAACAAACTTGGTGGAGTATGGTGAGTTTTTGAGGTTCAATAAATGGAGAGAATAAAATCGGTGATTGGCAGTCATGGCATAAAACATGATCATCCCTAATACAGACTGGAGATATTTCAGGATGTAATTGAAAAAGTTTCAGTAACAGCAATGATCAAAAACAGTAAACGCATAAAGTGTTCATTTTTCAGTATTAAGGACCAACTAAATGTTATTCCTTGCCAAAATGGAGGCATTCGGTTAAATTATTTTTTTTTTATCTATTTCGCAGTGAAATTAGAAGTAAGCGTTTGTGCTCCATGGTGCTTACAAATTCTTACTAGAGAGTGGCAGATTAAAGCTTTAACTATGATTCGATTGACGCACAGTAACAACCCTGTAAAGTACACTATGGTGTGAGTTATACAGTGCAGAGCTGTTGTAAAACTCTGCCATTTTAAACAAATGTCAAGTGATATTTAAGGGTCCTAGGAAGGCTCCTGTAACGTCTTTATCACAGTTGAACCATTTGTAATATTGGCAAGGTTGAGAGAACAGTGGCGCTTTTAGACAAAATAAAAGTAAATCCTTGATTTTTTTTTTTAGCTGAATGAAAATAATAAACTATATACAAGCCATGTCCTAGATAGAGCTGTAAGCTTTTGTCCACATGCTTGTCGATGCAGTGAATTAGTCTTAAAGGCACTTGGGGGGCTGAGGTACTGCATGATCAAACCTAATGCATGGAAAACTTAGTGCTCACATTTTCTCCTGCACCACCAAGAACATCATAAACTAAATGGAGCATGTTACAGCATGGGGTTGTGCAGCAGCAGTTTTCTAGCCCACCACCGCAGTGACTTGGGTTCAACTTTTAGCAAGAGTGATTAGCTGTGTATGAGTGACAGGAGACCAGCTGGGTAAGTGTCCCCAGTGCTTCAACAGCCACTCTGCACCATTCAGTGTATATTGTCTGTGCCTGAGAATTCTAACATTCAAAATAATATAAAATTCATGCAAAATGGGCCGGTTGAACGCTCGAGAACTTGACACCAATAATCGTTACTTGACACCGACACCTAGAGCATGTACACTGTATTTCCAAATGTATTATTTCACCAGATCCCTAAGGGATTCTATTGGATTGAGATCTGGATGCTGTGGAAGGGCATTTGAGTACAACTCATTGTCATGTTCAATAAACCAGTTTGAGATTATTTGACATGACAACACACACACACACAGAATGTTGTGGTCATAAAGGTCAGCAGCAATACACAGGTAGGCTTTCGTATCTAAATGATGCTCAGTTAGTATTTTGGGGCTCAAGTGGTGCCAGGAAACTATACCACACACCATTACACCACCACCAGCCTGAACTGTTGAGGCAAGCTACTATGGATGCATGCTTTCTGTGTTGTTTATCCTGATGTTGCAGCAGAAATCCAGATTTGTCAGTCCAGACATTGATTTCCATTCTTCTGTTGTAAATTGTAGCCTCAGTTTCCTGTTCTGAACTGACAGCAGTGGTCTTCTCCAGGAGTCACCCATGTACTTAAAAATGTTGCATATCCAGAGATGCTCTTCTGCACACTTTGTGTGTAACTGTCATGATTGGCTAATTAGATATATATGTTAACCAGCCATTGAACAAACATTCCTAATGAAGTTACCAGTGAATGTAATTGCCTTTTTTACTGGCTTATGACAAGCAGGTACGAGGTGCTCAGACTAGCCATTTTTCTGCCTTGGGCTGTCTGACTAGCCAATGTGCAACTTTAAATAAAAACTAAGCAAAGGCAGGCTATTTGGTGGACAGTGTCACTCAGCATTCATATATTTACTACAGACAAATGCTTGGTCTCGTCTGCATCTGACGGAATAGCTCTCTCTCTTTCTGTCACAGCAGTGAGTTTTTAAGCAGCGTCTAGAGATTCAGTGATGCCAGCTGTTTCAGTGCTATTATTTTGATGAAGAACCATTTTCCCTCTTCTGTCTCCAAACTGGGATAATGAGTCAAAAAGTCTGTAAACTATCCATCCCACCATCCCCTATGTAATTTTAGTGTCTGGTATTTGAATCCTGACAGAGGGTGCGGGAGGTTGAAAATGCATTTGTTTGCATTTTCTCTCCCCCTTTCCAGCCCAGTGTCAAGGCTTTGAGACTCCAGTGAGCCTTGAAAATGGTCACATTCTTTCAGAGCAGCGTGTTTTTCTAAGGTTAGCCTCTTTCAGGCCCTGGAATTCTGCCATCTGTGGTGTGATTCTAAAAGGAGAGTGGAATCGGACATGCAGGTTTTCCTGTTTCTATATATTCTTTTTAAGGTTTCTCTCCAGCTGTGGTTCAGCCGTAGCAGGTGATAATTTGAGTTTCACCCTGCTGCTGTTTTTGTCGTTTCTGGTTAAGTCGATACAGATAAAGGCTTGTTCTTGTTTGTGTGCTCGCACTCTGCTTGTGTGTGTGAGTCCACGTGAATTCCACAGTACAACTGTGCAAACCCAAACTTGTTATGAGGAACAACTTGGTTCAGACTTGAAACAGATTCAGAGGCATTTGTGAAAAACAGTACTGCAACGTCAAATTCTGTGCGCTTACAAAACCTCTGTCATAAATTTGGTTGTACTACAGATCATTAAATAATGTGCCAGGGCTACGAAGGTTTACAAGCAAGGATATCTGTCAGTCTAAATGGGTTATTTCCTGATGAATTATAATCAAGGTATAACTGTTTGAATTTACCAAGATTTTTGTCCAGAATGACATTCAGACTCTTCTGTCCCACCACAACAAAAATTTGTTCTTTTCTGACTGGGGAAGCAGTTGAATTTATTCGCTGTTTGCTTGGTGCCACTTTATGACTTGTGTTAAGTTTTGTGTTAAGTGCTTTATGCCCTGCGTTGGATGGTAAATTGCAGTCACAAAGGGATGTGAAAGGTCAGCAACATTATTCGGGTAGGCTTCATCATTCTAGCAAGACTCTGCTGGCATTTGGGAGCTAATGAATTCCCAGAATCTAGGTGATTTGGGTCTATGGATACATTTTGTTTATGCTGCATTATTCATTCATTCATTCATTCATTCATTCATCTGACAAATGTTTTCAATCTTAATCAGTCCCCAGAAGTGAACCTGTGAACAGAATAGCCTTACATTCAGGGTTTTATAATTAATTAATTACTACCAGATTGGCTTATTCTGTCAAGCCTTGTCTGATCAACAAGGGATTTGCTTCAGGTGTAGTTCAAGAAACAAATGCACAAGCACAGGATATACTCAGTAATTTCATGTGTTTCATATAAACATTTTTTGTGTTCAGCTAAAGAAAAATGAAAATGCAGGAAAAATTTCCTTAAGCGTGAACGCTGTCAACTAGTGAAGTAAATCCTTTGAGCTGATGAACTGAGGATGTAACCTAGCAGTGCACTATTCGCTTCGAGTTAACAGACCCAGAGTTATCATTTTCTCCAACTGTATCTTGACCGATTTGGCCGAATGTTTGTGGGAGTGCGCGTGTCTATAGGCCTGGCGCGAGTACTGAATGCTGGGAAGTGACCTCAGGTTTCCTGCAAAGGGACTCCAGGTGCTGCTGTGAAGCTCTGAGCAGTCAGTGGTTTCCTCCCTGGCTGGAAGGAATGAATGGGTGAAATCAGATACTCTGTGGAAGGGCCTCATGGGAGGCAGTGTGCTGCTCAGTCTCAGTCATTACTGTACTGTTTGTTTATTCTCTCGCTCCTTCCTCTTGCCAGCCACGATGTCCACACGGATGCTGACTGCATGTGAGCCATCTCACTTCCCTTCTGGTATAATCTTGTTCTTTTAAGATTGTCCTACATCATGTTTTTTTCCCTCTGTGTTTGTGTAAGAGCACAACGTAAGATCACATGCTTGATCACAAACATTTTTGTGCTGTGACTGTTCTTCTTGTGTGATGGGACAATAAGTAGATTTATGTAGCTGAGAAATTAATTTTAGGTGTGTGTTTGTATGTATATATGTATGTATGTATGTATGTATGTAACACATGTAACACATGTATAACACGTCTTTGTACTATGGGTGGTAACCAGAGTAAACCTGGATTAAAACCCACACAGACCCAGGGAGAACAACCCAGGCTGCTCCACCCTGCGATTGAACCCAGCACCTTCTTGCTGTTAAGTGATGGTGCTTCCCACAGAGCAACCATGCCACCCTTACATGTGCATTCTGACCAATGCTTTCTTAGCCTATATAATTATCATCTAGTTTACTTTTCGTCTGGGATGGCTTTTATTACTGTATGATTATTTATAACTGTGGCTACATTTGTTGAACTCAGTAACTGTTTTGATTAAATTGTCACACCATTTCTGAAATCCGTCCACCAGCAGAATAGACTCACACTGACTCACAATTTCCGTGTGAAAGTAGCAACAGTAATCAAGGCGCTAATGTCAGGTTGACAGTGCAGACATTGTATCACACAAATGTATATAACAAATGTGGGGTCTGACCTGCTGCTTGTTCGCTGCATGCAGTTATCCTCGTAACTGAAGTACAAAGTCCCTTACAGAAGCTGTGGTTCTTTGCATTCATATTCTCATGCTAGCTTGACAATATATTTTATTTTTTTAAAGTAGAGTTTATCTCTTATTGCAGAGTTTTGTTCATGGCCTATATCCCTGAATTTGCCTGATTGAATATGAATGTGTTAATCTGGCCGAATGGCGTAGTACTGTATATGATTAGGATTAGGTCAAATAGTTTCTGTTGAATAATATAATAGTGTGTGCGTGTGCGTGTGCGTGTATGTATATGTGTGTATATGTATGTATGTATGTATGTATATATGTGTGTATGTATATATATTTGTGTGTGTGTGTGTGTATATGTCAGTAATTGTGTATGAACCACAAGTACAGTAGTTAGATTCTACAGTACATGCACAAGTCTTAGACCACCACTGTATAGCGGTATAATGACCATATGTAACACATTGTCAATTATTGGACCCAAAACTATCAAACTCGATTCGTCACTCCATACTACTCTCTTCAACTGTTCTTCATTCCAATCTTTGTGAGCTTTAGCATATCTTGGCCTTTTCATTTTTGTTCCTCTTGTGAAAAAATGTGATTTCTTGACTGCTACTCCTTCCAGAAAAACCTTTCCTCATCAAGCTTCTTCAGACTATGGAAGGGTCAACTTGGCATCTCGATAAACCTTCCAAATGCTTCTGTTCCCCAGCTTTAAAGGGAGGTTACACTAAATATTCACCACTGTAGCCTATAGAAAATGTTATTTGTATTAAGAATCCAGGCTTTGCCTCACCCCACTTGTCATGGGATGTTCAAGAAACTGACCTACAGACCTAAAGACACTTGGAGTGCTACTTATCCTGTCTGCTGCTCTCCTGCCTCTTATGATTAACAGCTTTTCCTAAGCCGGAGGAAGACGTTTAGCTATTTTGACGTCAGAGAGACACGCTGAAGCCTGCAAGCTAGTGAACATGACATTACGTACAACACCAGATGAATGTTGTGCTGGCCCCAACTTGTAACAAGCATAAAATATTTGCCTACTTGGCACTCTCATTTTTACTACTGTCAAGCAGACAATAAAACCTTCCTTAAATGTCAGGGAAAAATAAATGTGGGTGATAGCTGAGTGCGCTATAAAGGGCCAAAGCAAATAAGTGAGGTTTAAAGGAGTTGGAATACCATTTGGACTGATCCAGGCAAATTGCTACAGGATTACCAGTGCATTGTTGTGATAAGTTGTGCTGAAAGAAGACCATTCATAATGTGAAGCAATTTGGTGTAAACTTTTTGTTCTTGATGGATCTAATATAAAATTAATAAGTGGGTAATATTCAATGTTTTTAAAAAGTAGTTTTGAATTGCTAAATGTGTCAGGATTGCACAAATTTGACTGGCCATGGGTAACCGGATACATTTATGTTGTCCAAAAGCATGTTTTGCCCCCATAGTTGCTTAAAATCATTAGTGTGTTCTGACAAATTGCAGACTGTATAGGGCTGGTTTAAAAAGTGCTGTAATAAAACAGTGATTTTTACATGTACAGTGGAGGGAAATAATTTGATCCCTTGCTGATTTTGTAAGTTTTTCCACTTACAAAGATAGGAACAGTCTAATTTTAACAGTTTATTTAAAAAGTGAGAGATAGAATATCTAAAAGAAAATCCAGAAATACATTGTTTAGAATATATAAATATATTTTCATTTTGAATAGAGAATTAAGTATATGATCCATCTAGCAAAAAAGACATTACTTGGTGGCAAAACCCATGTTGGCAAGCACAGCAGTCAGATGTTTTCTGTAGTTGATGATGAGGTTTGTGCACGTGAGGAAGAATTTTGGACCACTCCTCTTTACAGATTTTCTGTGGGATTAAGGTCTGGAGACTGGATAGACCACTCCATGACTTTAATGTGCTTCTTTCTGAGCCTTTTTGTATGTTTTGGGTCACTGTCATGCTGGAAGACCCATCCATGACCCATTTTAATGTCCTGGCAACAGGAAGGAGATTGTCACTCAGGATTTTACTGCTCCATCCACTCTCCCATTTAATGCGGTAAAGCAGTTCAGTGCCCTTCGCATAGAAAAACCCCCCCAAAACATGTTTCCACCTCCATGCTTGACAGTGGGGACGGTGTTCTTTGGGTCATAGTCAGCATTTCTCTTCCTCCGAACATGGGGAGTTAATGCCAAAGAGCTCAATTTCTGTCTCACCTGACCACAGTACCTTCTCCCAAACACTCCCAGAGTACTCCCTCTTCAGACAGGCCTGCACATGTGCCTTCTTGAGCAGGGGGACCTTGCAGGCACTGGAGGATTTTAATACATTACGGCATAATGTTCCCAATGGTTTTCTTGGTGACTGTCATCTCAGCTGCCTTAAGATCTTTTTGTAGCCCATTCCAGCCTTGTGCAGGTCTATGATCTTGTCCCTGACGTCCTTAGAAAGCTCTTTGGTCTTGCCCATGTTGGAGAGGTTAGGGTTTGATTGATTAATTGAGTCTGTAGACCGGTGTCTTTTATACACGTGACAGTTTGAGATAGCTGCAGGTAATGCAGGTAACGAGTTGTTTAGGTGTGTCTAACTGGTCCGTAGGAGCCAGAACTTTTAATGTTTGGTAGGGGATCAAATACTTATTTCTATCTGCAAAATGCAAATAAATATATATATTTTATACAATGTAATTTTCTGCATGTTATTTTAACTATTTTATCTCTCACTGTTAAAATAAACGTAATTTTAAAATGAAAAACGTATGTAAAATTTAAAATGATAGACTTTTCATGTCTCTGTAGGTGGGAAAACTTACAAAATCAGGAAGGGATCAAATAATTATTTCCTCCATTGTATTTTTGTCCATCTTGTGATGCCACCATCAAATTTGTCTTTGTAGTTTGGATAGTTGTATGATACTTCCTGCGGAAGAAAGGGCCTTGTGAGCCAGTCAGACTCATCAGTACCTACAGTACAGCCTGAAATTCCTGATGACTAATGTGCCTAGACACTAAGTCTAATCACTCTTCACTACTTATGTTATGACTATATTCACATGTCTCTCTTCTTCTGTGTGTATTTATCTCGTCTGTAATTGAGTCCTCCTAGCAGGCATAGTAATGTCTGGATCAGACTAACGGGGATTATTAACCTGAATGATTAACACATGTCCAGGTTACTATGCGGCGCAGTTTGCTAAATAAACACTGGAAAGTGGGTCTCACAACCACTGTCGAGGAACCAGGATCTGAAATCACTGGCTGTGTTTACATTACAAGTTTTTTTGAGATGTTTCTGATCTTAGATTACAAGTAAAAAGTTTACGTGCTGTCTGAACTGCAACTAAGAGCAGCATTATTTACGTTTATGTGAAAGTCATACCAAAGGGGTGGGTGTGTGTGTGTGTGTGTGTGTGTGTGTGTCCTCACTTCAGTGTTCTCCGATTAGTTATAAACAACAGGGTGAACACACTGAGCTACACACAACCTAAAGAACTGATATTGTGTATTTTTGGAAACCGATACACGGCTGACTTTGGTTCTTTTACAAATACAACGTCTTGCTTGCGTGGGGAAAAAGACATTCGTTCACAGTTACATTTGACAAGTAACAAAATGCATTATTTCGCATGCATTGTACAAGCAAAAGTGCAATAGAATAAAACGGAAATAAAATGGCGACACATCAGAGCTCTTACTTCATCTTTAGAGACCTATAGTGCAATTATTTCAGTAAAACACAGATGTGACAACCACCAAAGCGAAACTTTTTTTTTTTTTAAAAAACGCAATAATCTGATTTTGTTTTTATGTCTTACGGACATAAAATACCCTACGAGCCACGGCTTATTGGACAACGAACTGCATAGGATATAGAAACCATCCTACCCTTTGTACTGCACAGAAATATCGAGCAGTGCGCCTTTTGACACGTTGCTTTTTTCTAAACACACGAACAGGACACTTTGTGAAAATGATGCATGAAATTGTAAATTATCAGATGTAAAAAAGAAATCGAAAGACAAAAAAAAAAACAATCAAGACACTTGTACAAACATTACGCCATGCGAGTGCTTGGAAAATAAAACCTTCGTTCGAGCTCTTAGTCCAGGATTGGCAGTATAAAAAGAGGTAGTTAGCTGAATACTGTATAAGAATACTTCCAAAACGCGCATTCAGCATGTTTGACTACCTCGGCACATGATCTTTCCATATTTACTCGCATTGTGAATGCACGTGCAGGTAGGTCTGGGACCAGTCTGCAGTGGTGTGTTGGTGGCGCGCGGACGCCAGCTAAAGAGGGACCAGGTCGGTGCGCTTGTTCAGATCAGGCTGTGCAGTGCGCGTTGTGAGGAACTCCACGGCGCTCAGATGACCCTCGCGTGCCGCCAGATGCAGAGGCAGGTTCCCCTGATCATCCTGCAAATTGACATCTGCACCGTGCTGCACGAGCACCCTCAGCATGTCCACATAGCCGTCTCGCGCCGCGTCATGCATCACCGTCAGTCCTCCGACCGGGTCGCGCACGTTCGGATCCGCACCTGCGCGCAGCAGCGCTTCTGCTACGGCGGGACATCCCAGTTTCACCACCTTAAAAAAAAGAAATACGGCACAAATGTCAAGGTACTTTCACGCACCAAGGCTAAATCCAACACACACGGTCAGTTTTAGAAGACACACCAACTTCTCAGACTGTACATGAAGCATGTTTTATTGGTTTGTTGCATCCTTATTTTAAGACTCCCCAAACATCTGCGCGCGTGTATAAAATTAATAATTGTTATTTGGCACTGTTGTTTTTTTTCTTTTCTTATTTTGATCATTTGTTCACGTAGATAAAACAGTTCATGTAAATTAAAATAGGAAGCGTACATTTCCAACAAACACGAAATAACCACATAGGAGGCAATTATCCCTCTGTAATGCAATAAATCATGTTTTTCATGTTACGCAGGTTATACACACACAAACAGACAACCAAACATACTTTTAGTAGACTTCATCTTAAGCCTAGGAGTTTATCTCGAAATTAGAAATAAATTCATTTAAATATCCTGCTGCACACTAAACAAATATGTTAGACACGTGTTTCAGTTGATTTTTTAAAAAAATGTCTGGTATTTCCACAAGCCCAAATATAATATAAGGGTAAAATCACTTTCAGAGCCTTTAGCAGGCCCACACATTTTTTTCGAGTGGTGCCTTTAGTCCCTCTGTTATCCAACAATATTTTACGCCAGTACACATACATTATGCACACATTTGTTTTTCTTTTTTCATATAAAACATCTATTCATAACAATGTGGGAAAGCTGTCCATAAACCTCGCAGACGTTTGCTTATTATTGGCTCTTAGCAGTCACAAGTTGCAACATACCTAAACAGGAAATAATGTTCTCAGCTCTAAAGGCTTGATCTTTTTTTTAATAAAAAAAAAGGAATAGAAAACAATTGTTTGTTAGCACTGTAACACATGATTGTTAAATCAAATGGTCATACTGTAAGGCCTAGGGAAATATAAATTAGCCTGCACTATTTTAGGTAGTTAACCAGTACAACATGAGGCTGTACAACAATAGAACCCACCTTTATATCTACTGCTCACAAAAAAATATTCAAATAGCCCTCATTTTTGTGAGCAGTGTAATTATGATCCAAAAGACAGTTTGAAACTTAAACTCATTATTAGCCCTGAGTAGTCACAAGTTGCAACATAAACAGGATATAATGCCATCTGCTCGTGTGTGTTTTTTTTTTTAATGTATTCCACAGGTTTGCTATATAAAATGAAATCAGATCGGCTCTTGTCCCTTGCTACATTTCTGGGAGTTTTTAATTTCTTTACTGGTCATACAGCAAGGCCAAGGGAAATTTTAAATGGTCTGTACTATTTTTGTTGATTTTCCAGTTTAAAAAAGGACTTAATCCAGTACTGTACAATAACAGAAATGACCTTGATATAGGCCCAATGAAAACCCAAATGACAGTTTGATGCTTTTACTTTTTTATTATCCCCAGGAAATACAGCATGCTATCTGCCCTAACAGCTGTTTTTTAAATGCTGTTTCCTATATAAAATAAAATGAAATCATTTATTGTAACAATTCTGATTGTTTAATAATATCGCTGATCATACGGTATAAGAACTATCTAAATTAACCTGAACTATTTTGAGTGATTATCCATTAAAATAAAAAAAATGAATCCATGACTGTAAACTATAGACATGACCATGACATACTTAAAAACAACTCACAGTTTTTAAAAAAATCCGAATTTTACTATAAAATGTAGTGTTATTTTTCGGAGTCATCAAAAGCGCCTGTATTAAAGCTAAAATCGTATATATTTGGAATGAACTAACTTCCTATCCTCTGCAAAATATATTTTTAGGCTACGAGGAATGAACTGACCTAGATCAGCTGCATGGCAGTTAATTCGACATGCGGGATTCCCCTAAATATATGTATGTGCCAACACTAGTAGTAATCCTGGAGCTGAAACAAGATGCATGTGTAAATTCAGTATATTAGTATGAGTAATGGCCGACTGAATTTTGTCATGGCTAGTGTTTATCAACAAAAGTGCCTTTCATAACCTTTAATATTGGATGCCTAATTTGCCCATCCCGTTTTTGTTTGGCCAAAAGAACATGTGTGTGAATATTATATAAATTCTGCTATATAAAATATGATAGGCCTGGCGTAGGGCTGCAGCCTAATGGGCTTGTGCAATTAATATGGTTGCACACAGTGAATACAACCGTGAATTCATGTACAGATGAAGTATATTTAAAAGTAAGGGAAATGAAATTACATTTATTAGCGCATTTAGTTGCACGAGTTTTGGAGCCCAGTTTTTCCTTTTAAGGCTCCACTTGACCTTGAACTAATAAATAGCATAAAGTGCAGCTACAGAGCGCACTGGCATCCTTAAACAAGCGTAATTGTGTTCTGCAATATTTTATAGAGTTCAAAACATTTAATTCCTAACCATATCAGGCCAAAATGTGATACACGTGTACAAAGGAAACGTTTATTCTGCTTGTCATGCACATGCCATTGTTGGAGTGTGAATGAAAAGCATCATGAGTATGTCAAGCAGCATACACGCTTCCTTTGTACATACGAAGAAAAATAATCCAAACGAGCTTCAAAGCTACTGATCGTAGCGATAGGAAAATAATTTCGTTTTTAGGAATACCTAGAGGTTATTAATTTTGAAGCTGCTACTTTGGCAGTTAAATATAACTTAACGTGACGTTTGACAGCCTACATGCAAACACATGAACGCATTCGTGGGTTTAAAAAACACACACACATGGTGCACGTAGAATCTCCAACCTGCAGTGGTGTCCTGTCGAATCTGTTCTTGGCATTAACGTTAATTTCGCTTTGCAGGATCTTTTCAATTTCTCTAAGGTTCCCTGTCGCAGCAGCGCTGGCCAACCTGTTTACATCTGGAGCTTCGGCCATGATTTTCGAAAAGTCGTTGAGCGAGTGAGGGGGGAAAAAAATAACGGGTGCAATAAAACCTTGGGATGTTGCTTTAGATGACCGATCTTGATCGTAAGGCGAAGCACCGTGGATCTGTAGTAAATAGTCTCTTCTTCCAACACCCCCCCACCCCCACCCCCCCAAAACGATGGTGCTATGCCAAGGTCCGCCCACCAAGCTTTAATATCGTCCCACTGAAGCAATCGCTCTTAGCGAGGAAAAACAGGGATATCACGCCATCTCTATCCGAGGAGGAGGCTTTCAGTCACCACCATCCGAAACGTGCAGCACACCCAGACACCAGCTCGCTATATCTCTTCCTCCCTGAGGTTCACGCTCACAGCACCCCCTGGCTCGCGTTAGGACAAACGTGCAGGTCGTGCACCCCCCAGTCACATTTGATGGGCTCAGAATAAAACGGACGAAATTCTCTTAGAAAGCAAATCGCCTTAGATGAAAACCAAATGACATGACGCAGCAGCAGATCCGCTGGCGCCGTTCGGGCAGAGCTCAAAGAGCTCGAGCCTCCTCTCCAGGTCGCAAACACGCTTCAAACGCGGTCCTCGCGATATGCAGGTGCACTCCGACGCTGCCACTCGGTCGCTGTCATCTAAAGTTCACATGGGCTCCTCGGTGTCTCCAATCGCGCGGCTGAAAACGCACGAAAGAACGAATGGGGCTCCGAGTTGCAGCCGTCCAATGACTACAGAAGGGGACGAGCTCTGAGCGCTTCATCTGAGCTTCCCGCCCATTTCAAACTGAGCCGCAGTAGACTGAATGTGGCAGAGCCAGGACGTTTTCGGGGACTTTCAGGCTACAGGCTATATTACATTAATGCCTTTCAGCCGTATGGTCAGGAGGAAAACTCGGCCATCGCAGAGATGAATCGGTCCTGTCCGGCGGCAACCCGGATTCATTCTGCAGACGCAACGTCACTTCACAAGGCTCGCCGACTTCCACAGCTCCTACCGTCACGTTCCGCAGCCATAAGAAGATCGGAGTAGTCTCCTGCTCAGATACATCGGAAATGAAAGAAAACGTCACGTAGTCCCAAAAAAACGTCCCGTACGAGCAGCTGCAATGATCAGACGACGCGTCGTTGTTTTTTTTTGTTTTTGGTTTTTTTGCTGCAGCTGTTCAGTAACCTGGTTTGTAGACATATGCCACTGAGAGAGAAACAAACAGACCGCTCGTGTTTGACATCACTCATTTTTGAAATAAAGGAGTGAAAACTTCCGCCCACTTTGACTAACAGTCGAAGGGAGAGGCGGGACTCTAAACGTTAAGGAGACATTCAGACTGTACTGCACTGCTGCCTCTCGCGAGATACTGTGTTAAACATGGCTTCTCATAAAGCTCATTTAGCTCCAGCAAATCATTAACCTATTGTCATTTTAAGAACACAGACTACATGACTACACTTTCTTCAGCTCTCTTACCATGTGAGCACATACACTGACTGACCACTTTATTAGGTACACTTCCTTGTTTCTGAACTCACTGTAGATTTTTGTAGAAGTTTCACTTACCATACATAAGCACTCTGTAGTTTTACAGTTACCCTCTGTAGTCCATTTCTTTCTTTACATGCTTTGTTAGTCCCCGTTACTCTGTTCTCTATTGGTCGGAACCCCCATGAACCACCAAAGATCACGTTCTGGTTGGGTGGTGGATTGTTCTCAGCACTTCTGAGACACCGAGGCGGTGATGGCGTTAGTGTGTGTTTTACTGCTACAACTTGGTCAGACACAGCAATGCTGCAGGAGTATTTAAACACCAAAAATAGTCCAACAACCCGAAATGTCCAGCCACCAGCATCCTCTAGGCAGCATCTCGAGAGCACAGATGAAGGATTGTAGGATGACCAACACAAACAGGAACTGATGACGTTATTTGTACAAGGTGTAGCAGTACTATTGACGTGTCTAACAGAGTGCACAATGAGCGAGCACACAGTATAAAAACTGCAGCAACACTGCTGTGCCTGATTCTATCGCACCAGTAAAACAGACACTGGCACACCATCACGCAGTGCTGAAAATGATCCACCACCCGAATAATTCCTGATCTGAGCTGGTCCTGTCAGGGTCCCGATCATTAGAGAGCAGAGTAAAGGGGAATAACAAAGTACATAAAGAAACAGATAAACTACAGTCTTTTTTTTTAGAACTTTTTAGACATTTTTGAACCACAAAGTGCTTCCAAATGGTAAGTGGAACTAACACAATGGACAATGAGTGTAGAACCAAATAGATGTACCTAATAAAGTGAACATTTACCAGGAACACTATGAGGAACAACATAAGTATAAGTGATTGTGGTCTGGGCAGCGCGGTGGCTCGGTGGGGTAGCACCGCTGCCTCATAACAAGAAGGTCCCGGGTTCAATCTGTCTGCATGTCCTCCCCGTGTCTGCGTGGGTTTACTCCGGGGACTCGGGTTTCCTCCCACAGTCCAAAGACATGCGTGTTAGGTTAATTGGCGTCTCTAAATTGTCATTGACTTGTGTATGCAAACACCCCAGCCTTGTAACTGGAAACAGCTGCACACCGGTCCCAAGCCCGGATAAATAGGGAGGGGTGGAGACAGCAATGGCAAACTACTCACATCAATGAAAGACAGAAATGCGTGGAGATCGATGATCCATCACGTGACCGAGAGTCGGCCGCGACTGTACTGTACAATTGGGGTGTCCTTTGTGCCCTCTGTATGATATTATAACCTGTCACAGAATCACAAATAGCATGGTCATATATGAAGGGAGGTAAATTAGCACAGAATTGTTCTTGTTCTTTTGTTCTCTATACATTGGTCTATACAAGTGGACAAATTAGAAGATATGTCCATTATTTAAAAAATAAACAGTTTAAATTGTTAGATACTGTCAGGTGTGTCCTTTCCAGATTTCTGCGGTGTTATTAATTAGTGATTTATATTTCCTGTACTTTGTCAGAATTTTCACATTATGTAGGATGAGCCAAAAGTAATTTCAGAAACAAAAGGGAATATGACAGGGGACCCCCCTATGTCTGAAACATCATGAAAGCCGCCATATTGGATCATGGATAAGTTTTTTTTCCAGTGGGAAGGTGGCCATGTAGCATATCAAAGAAGGTCAGAATTGTCTCAGAATTCGATTACCGCAATTACCTATGTGCAATATCTCTTTTGGTTCAAAAGTTTTCCACACAAACTTTTGTGCTTAACTTTTGTTGTTTGTCGCAGGTACGCCGAACATCAAATTTACAATTCCCGACACCCAGAAAGACCAACAATTTCACACAGCACTGTTGCATCCCTCATAGCCAAGTTCCAAAAAGAAAACAGGACTGTGGACAACAAGCCCCCGTGGTGGTCACACATTTCCAGCATTTAGCAGACGCTCTTATCCAGAGCGACTTACAATTAATACAGTCTTACAATTTTAAGCAATTGTGGGTTAAGGGTCTTGCTCAAGGACCCAACTGTGGCAGCTTGGCAGAGGTGGGATTT
>JAUZST010095528.1:0-18989 GCA_034779995.1 Parotocinclus haroldoi
CAACACCATATATAGATATGTACGTAGGCAGGAGGTTTTCTTTTATACATGTTCTACTGAAGACCAAAGCACATTTAGTATTCAGTAGTTTCTAATTTATCTTTTCTAGTTTTCTCATTTTAATGCTTATTTAGTTTCTAATAGTTTTCTTTTACTAATAACCAGACTGGTCTTCTAAAAGTTTGTTTTGTGCTCGCAATATTGAGCCACGGATTTATAACATCGTATACCTTTCCTTTTCCTAGCAGTATAGCTTCGTTAAACTTCCGACCAGTGGCTCAATCTCAAATGGCTGTTAGCTGGGACAGGAGTGCACTGAGTAGGGCGCCAAGCGTGTTACTATATGTTTGACGTAGTTCACCTTTCTAGGGAGAGTGGAGCCATTTGGGATACAGCCGTCACTGTTTCGATGAATCGATTAAAAAAAAATGTGGTTTCCGCTGTTTTTGATTGATTTTTTTTTTTAGCTAAAACAAAATAACTGTTTATTAGTAGGCATGTCCAGGTCCAACTTCTGTAACCGGCACTACTGGTCTGTGTTGGTTTAAATTGGTTTGCCGAAAGTTTTATTCGCGGGCAAGAAATAAACAATAATTCGGACCGTTTTAGTGACGCAATAATGTGAGTTAACTAATTCTTATCTTATGCAAAGGGGTGCAAACGTTTGCCCATATCGTGTTATTTCAATTATAGGGATGCCTCGGAAGTCTAAGAGTAGTAAGCCACCGTCACAGTGACCCGGGCTCGAGTCCCAACAGTTTGTTTTGAAAATGTGAAATGTGATGTGGGTTGTGCGTCGTGTTTTCTCCCGGTTTTTAAGCCTAAAATTGGGTGCGAATCCTTGTTAGGTAAAGTTTAGTTGACCTGTTGAAACACTAAAGGGGCATTATCCTGAATAATTGATTAACAATACGAAGTCACAGGACGCGTCTCTTGCTCCATCGTTGACTTTTCCCAAAGGTTCCGAAAGCCAGTGTTGAGGTATCTTGGTCGGGAGAGGTTCTTCAGACAATCGCTAGGTTTCTGGTCTTCCACAGCCCCGGTTTCTCTGAATTTGGTTATGAGGGACGTAACGGTGCGGTGGGAATTCTGGGTATCGGTTATTGAAGTCTGTTGCCAGGATACGGCAGCTGCGTTCAGCCGGACCGTCGAATCGTCAATTCCAGTTTCACTTACCGGTGATGACTTTTGAACCATAAGAGATACTACATAATCTGATCACACCGATCGATTTCTGACCCAACTCTGATCTTCTTGACCACCTTACCATTGGAAAAAATAACCTACTGTCCAATAGGGTCGGCTTTGCAGGTGGCATATGTGTTCAGGACACATCCTAAAAGATACCCCCTTCACCCATCATTAAGTGTTCTGTGAAACAGTCTGATTATTGAGGAGTTTATCGATTTGATTCTGTAGGTCGTTGATGATAAACCGCCTTTTCTCTCAACCCTTTTTTTCCCCCAGTCTCAAACGAGGTCCCAGAGCACCCGTGTGTCTCTCCGGTCTCCAACCAGGTCTTCGAACGGCGTCTCATCGAGAAATACATCGCCGAGAACGGGGCCGATCCCATCAACGGGAAGCCCCTGTCTGAGGAGCAGCTCGTCGACATCAAGGGTAAGCGCCGACACCCCTGCTGCGGCTCGTCTCAAAATGCCGTACCTCTTTTAAGCCTTACTTACGCTCATGTGTTCCTCGTTCCCGTCTCGCGTCCCCCTTTGCAGCCCCTCACCCCATTCGCCCCAAAGCACCCTCTGCCACCAGCATCCCTGCCATTCTGAAGTCGCTCCAGGACGAGTGGGTGAGTGAGCGTCCTCCGTGTTTCAGAAGCGCGCCCTCGCTGTTTTCGGGTCGGTACTTAGCTCGCTGCCTTTTCAGGATGCGGTGATGCTGCACAGCTTCACGCTGCGCCAGCAGCTGCAGACGACGCGCCAGGAGCTGTCCCACGCCCTGTACCAGCACGATGCCGCCTGCAGGGTCATCGCCCGTCTGACCAAAGAGGTCACCGCTGCCAGAGAGGGTGAGGAACGTGCACCCCTGGTCTTACAGTGTTTTAATGCTCGTCTGGAATTGATTCACATTGAATGCATTTAGGTTTTGGTAAAACGGTGTGGTTAAAATACAATGTCTGTTCCACTTGGATACCTTGACTTCGATACAATGTTAATGAGTTTTTTAGGACGAAATGAATTATTATTTTTTAAACAATCAACTTTTTCCCTTCCCATTTACCATGTTGGGAGTAGAAAGCATTCTCAATTGATGACTCTAAATGTACTGAGTCAAAAGTCACAGGACATGCCCTGTGCCGCATCGTGGATTTTTCCCCAAAGGTTCCCAAAATCATTGAGGTTTCTTGGATCTTCAGACGGTCGATACGTTTCTGGTCGTCCACAGTCCCGGTTTCCGAGGGATGTAAAAGCCCCGAGTGAAATCGCTCATGTTTCTGGGTGTTGGTTATTGAAGTCTGTTGCTTGGATACGGCAGCTCCGTTCTCCCGACATCAAAGTCTTCGTTTGCCTCTGATAGCTTTTGAACCACAAGAGAGTGCACCAATCGATTTCGGAGACAATTCTGATCTTTTTTTGATATCCAACATGACCACCTTCCCATTGGGAAAAACTTAGCCGTGATAGAGGAGCACGGTTTTCACATTTGTGGCCTAAAAGAGTCCCCCTCACCCATGAGTCGCCGGGGTATTCAGATGTATCATTTTTCCCTTTTGTTTCTGTGACTTTTGACTCGCCCCATGTATATGACTAGTGTCGAGATGACCCTGTGTGTGGCTGGAAAAATAAGCTAGAACTAAGTACAAGTCTACTTCTGAAACGACGAACGTGATCCAAAGGGAAAGTAACAATCTTTAAGTTTTTCCTGCTTCCTATAATGGGGTTTGAATGGGAAGGAAAAAGGCTCCGTGTAGAAAGCGTAATAATGTAGTAGCTGAACGTTGAGTCCGCAGTCCCCGTCTGTGTTTAACGCCTTTAATGTTTGCAGCTCTGGCCACGCTCAAGCCTCAAGCCGGACTGGTCGCTCCTCAGGCTGCTCCCGCCTCCCAGCCTGCTGCCGTGGTCAGTGACTCTGTCGGAGCGTATTTACAGTTCCCTTACCGTTGGTTCGTACGAATCAGCCTGTGTCGTTTGCATGTGACGGCATCGCTGTGCTTGTGTTGGCTAGGGTGCTGGTGGAGAACCTATGGAGGTCAGTGAGCAGGTGGGAATGACTCCAGAGATCATACAGAAGGTACGATCCCAGAATCCAGTCGAAGCCTTTGCTACGTTTGTGCGAATCACCACGTACTTGGATGTTCATGTTCATGCTCCCTTTTCCAGCTGCAAGACAAGGCCACCGTCCTGACCACCGAGAGAAAGAAGGTAAGCGATGATCTCTTCCCTCCTGTTAAACGAACTAAAGCGGAAAGGCCCACTCCTGAATTGTCCTCTTTCTCAGAGAGGAAAGACCGTGCCGGAGGAGCTGGTCCGAGCCGAGGATCTCAGCAAGTATCGCCAAGTGGCTTCTCATGCTGTGAGTCTCTTGCCGTCTCCGTCTGGAGAGGAAAAACGTCGCCTGGTTCGTGAGCTTCACTCATTCTCTCCTCCTCTTATGCAGGGTCTTCACAGCGCCAGTATCCCTGGAATCCTCTCGCTGGATCTGTGTCCCTCAGACACCAACAAAGTGCTCACAGGTATCAGCGAAGGCAACCTGGCTTTAAAATGTGTAAACCCTGTGGAAATGCACCGCCCCAGCCTTTTCTCGTTTACCCGTCTGACATCAGTGGGCCTGTTTGCATTTAATTTCTTTATATCCAACAATGTGGAACGTAAGGGCGAAAATCGGAGGGAATTCGTAAGAACGTGCCACAAGAATCAAGTTTTGGAAAAGCTTTTTATGTATATGGCGCCTTTTACAGCAGAAATGTTTCCTAGAGCAGCTTTCTAAATACCGTATCGAGGCCCGCGGCCCTAACTGAGCAAGCCTAGGGCGACGGTGGCAAGGGAAAACTCGCGTAACGTGAACTAGAAGAATTCATGGCACACAAAGGGACTTGACCTCCTCGGCCTAGCTGCTCCATGTTAGAGTGAAATTCAGTTCCCTAATTTGTACTTTTATAGTAATGAACCGAAAAAACGAAATTGAGACCTTCGTCATCCGGAGGAGGGGGACGGGGAGTTGTGATGCCTTCTGCGTAAAAGAACGAGAACTGCAACCGAACAGGGAATGTTAGCTTACATTTACATTTCTAGCATTTAGTAAACGCCCTTATCCAGAGCGACTTACAACTCGTACAGTCTTACAATCCAAGAAATTGTGGGTTAAGGGTCTTGCTCAAGGGCCCAACTGTGGCAGCTTGGCAGAGGTGGGATTTGAACCCTGGTTTTCTGGTCCAGAGTCCAATACCTTAACCGCTAAGCTACCACAGTCCCAAGCTTAAGTGGGAACAGAAGGGGTACTGGAAAAACATCATGGAGTACTGGTATGGGGAGAGAACCATTTCAGTGAGAGAACTAACGCGCAAATTATAATTATTCGAGATTTTTCTGCCCTTACTGACAAGTTTTGGGCTGTAAAAATGCCATGAATATTAAATGCTGTTTTGATTTTAAAATACAGTGCTCAGAAAAATGTCATTATGAAATATCCCCTAATGTTGTGCGAGCGGTGTGTGAAATCTCGACGATCTTTCAAATCATCCTGTAATCATCAGTTCATCCTGTGATCTACTCAGATATGGCATTCGTTATTTACTTTCATCTTCTTGGATCCTTTTCGTGTTGCGTAGCATTTGCGTTTATATATATTTAAAAAAAAAAAAAAGAAGGTTAATTAAAGTGGACATGGGCAAGATGAAATCGGTTCTGAATGTGGGTTTCGATTTAATCGCCCAGCTCTAGTCAGAAGGCTGGAACGGGTACAGGAGGAAACAGAATGTGTAGTTAGTGATGCATGAACCCAGAGTCTGGCAAGTAACTAGTACTAGTATTTTACGTGATAATATTTAATTAGCCCAATATGAAAGCATTTAGTACTGTGCTTTTTAATACGGCCATTTTTGATTTGATATTTCATAAAACTAGCTGAGAAACGTGTGTAGGTGGCACGAGGGTTCTCATGTTTCTCTCTCTCTTTCGCTCTCGCGCTCTCTCTCTCTCTCTTTCTTGCTGTCTCGCGCTCTCGCTCTCTCTTCTCTCTTCTTTCTCTCGCTCTTCTCTTCTCTCTCTTCTTTCTCTCGCTCTTCTCTCTCTCTCGCTCTTCTCTCTCTCTCGCTCTTCTCTCTCTCTCGCTCTTTTCTCTCTCGCTCTTCTCTCTCTTTTCTCTCTCTTTTCTCTCTCTCGCTCTCTCTCTTCTCTCTCTCTCTTTTCTCTTCTCTCTCTCTTCTTTCTCTCTTTTCTCTCTCTCTCTCTTTTCTCTTCTCTCTCTCTCTTTTCTCTTCTCTCTCTCTCTTTTCTCTTCTCTCTCTCTCTCACTCTGTCTCTCTCTCTCTTTCTGTCTCTCTCTCTCTCTCTTTTCTCTTCTCTCTCTCTCTGTCTCTTTTCTCTGCAGGTGGTGCGGATAAGAACGTGGTGGTGTTCGATCGCCGGGAGGAGCAGATCGTGGCTACTCTCAAAGGCCACACTAAAAAGGTCACATCGGTCATCTACCACCCCTCCCAGGTACACGCAACGTCCTCTGGCCACGTCTCACACACACACACACACACACGCGCCGCTCGTTCCTGTGTACCTGCATTAAGCTCGGTTTGTGTCCCCTCTCGTAGTCGATGGTGTTTTCTGCGTCTCCGGACAGCACTATTCGCGTTTGGTCTCTTCCGGCGGGGAACTGCGTGCAGGTGGTTAGGGCTCATGAGGCGGGAGTGACCGGACTGTCCCTGCATGCCACTGGGGATTACCTGCTCAGTTCCTCTGAGGATCAGGTAACGTGCGCGCGCACACACACTCGCACAGTACAGCCAGAATGCTGTATCATGTACATTTGAAATGCTTGCCTTAATACAAAGCGTAATAAATCTAATGTAAAACATGGAACCGTTTCTTATCCAGTAACGAGGAGGATTGAAACTGGACCTTAAAACGGTCCTCTTCTCTCCTGATGAGGTCTCGGGCCGCTTTTTAAAAATCCCCTCAAAACAAAACGGGCCTCTCTGAACTGCACCACCTTCCTCTACTTCACTTGTTTGCGTTGCTCAGCAAGAATGCAAATTGTGCCCCAAGCAGTTACAGCGACATCTGCTGGCCAGATTTGTGCAGCTGCCTCGTGAAATCCGGAATGTCACAATTAAAAAAAAAAAAAAAGAACCTGTTTTCGAACCTGAATATTAACTTCTTTTTTTTTTTTTCCCCAATTCAGTAAAGCATTTATGAATTCACTTTAGATGGATTGGTAAATAAATGCATTCGCCAAAGCGTTCCCCATTTGAATAAAGGTGCGAGTCTTTATTGCTCACATTTTGCCGTACTGCACTGTAAGAACGATGCTGCTGGAATCTCCCGGAGGGGAACCCCCCCCCCCCCCCTTCCCAAAAGGGATCGGTAAAGTTGGATCTAGGGTTGGATCTAGCCAAAAAGAGGTTACAACAATAAAGCACCGCAAGAGCTGTAAGAAAATATGGTTCAGTTATCCACGGGCTGTACTGCGATTGCGGACGTTAATCAGCGTCTTTATTGTGAATCCAGTTTACAAAACGCACGAGGGTGGCCAGGTTCAAAGTAATTAACATCGTAAAAAAATAAATAAATAAATAAATCTGACACATCGACGAAAGCCAGGGTAATATACGCCCACCCGAGCCAGCACCTGAAACCGAAAACCATCCAATAAAACACCGCGTTTGAAGTTGGCGGACTGTAACATTTTATTTTTTTAATTGGACCCTGTTTTTACTGCTGTGAGCCAGGCTTGACCAATCAGAACTCGGTCGCCGGGCGGAGCGGCTCATCCTGCAGCGAATGCTCATTAAAACACTAAAACGGACAATAAACCCGTTACTGTAGCGCTAAACCCTGGTGCCTCTCCAAACGGGACGTTAAATTATAGCAGATCAGCTGGGCACTGTGCCCCCTGGCTGGGGATTGCGAGGTTGTACGTCAAATCTCCCGGAGGCTCTTGAGCATCAGGCCGCAAGATTGGGGATTATTTAGGAGCGAACACAGAATCATTCGTTCGTCTTGTTTGGTCTTTCAGTACTGGGCTTTCTCTGACATCCAGACCGGCCGCGTTCTAACCAAAGTTACCGATGAGACTGCAGGATGTGGTACGTAATCGTCTCGCTCCGGATTGCTCCGTGTTTTCTGATTGGTGCTCACCCGGCTTCGTTTCCTCTGCCTGCAGCGCTGACCTGCGCCCAGTTCCATCCCGACGGCTTGATTTTCGGCACCGGAACGGCCGACTCGCAGATCAAGATCTGGGATCTGAAGGAAAGGACCAACGTGGCCAACTTCCCCGGTCACTCAGGCCCGGTCACGGCCATCGCCTTCTCTGAAAACGGATACTACCTGGCTACTGGTGAGCGCCGCTTTGCTTTGACGTAACCTGTTGTTTACGCGGACGCGTCGTGTTTAATGGAACGCTCGTTTCGTTGTAGGCGCTCAGGACAGCTCGCTGAAACTGTGGGATCTGAGGAAGCTGAAGAACTTTAAGACGATCACTTTGGATAATAACTATGAGGTTTGGCGTGTTCTGCTTTTAGGAAGGCCTGGGGCTTTAATCTTCTCTTGAAGTTTTAATCAGAACGCTATTGAGCAGGTGGGTCTTTGTCGTATAAAGTCTATAGGGTCACATCAGGGCTCCCCATGCAGCCGACCCGCCGTATTGCTGGGGACGGGGTCGGTCCGGGAAACCCAAATTCCTGAATGCTCAAGTGTGTTTTAGAACGGGCCTTATGCTGTTGTGAACGGGTGCTGATGGTGACGCGATTTATACAGTCTTACAGTCCAGACAGTTGCGGGCTATGGCCAGAGGTGGGATTTGAACCCTGGACCTTGTGCTCCATAGTCCCATACCTTAACTAGAACTCGTGGGGCTGTGATTGCGGACAATAATCGGCGCCTTTTATCGTGAATCCAATTTACAAAACGCATGAGGCTGGCCGGGTTCAAACTATTTGGGTTTCAAAAAAATTCTGACACACACCGACGAAAGCCAGGGTAACATACGGTCCCCGAGCCAGCACCTGGAGCCAAAAACTGTACGCGTACCAAAAACGCAGGTCCCGTTTCGAAATAGAAGCCGCGTAGAGTAGTTTGAGTTCGAAATTGACACTGTCACATTTAAAACAATTTTTTATTTGGACCCTGTTCTTATTTCTGTAAATCAGGCTGACCAATCAGAGCTCGGTTGCCGGGCAGAACAGCTCATCCTGCCAGTGGCAGATTACAACAGGGTGACTCTTAAAAACATGGATATTAAAGAAAATCCGTGATGGAATTGAGCTGAAAGGCTGAGAATGATGATGATTATAATAATAATAAAAATAATAAAGCTCTTCACTGTTTATTTAAGGGCACTCTGGCCTGTTCATAAAAACAAACACTCAAACTGGAGCTTCCTGCACTGATTTACGGCCGTGTCTTTGTATAATTTATGCCGGCGATGTGTAAGGGAAACGCCGAAAGAAGAGGAATTAAAGAATGGAAAAGCGGACAGGGGGTTTTCAGAGGGTTTATAAAATAATCATGATAATAATAATAATAAGTTTCATTTATATAACGCCTATTACATACTCAAGGTCACTTTACAACAATAATCAGAATAAAGTACATTACACTTTCTCAACAAAAACTCTTTAAGTAGGCGGTGAAGAAGTTTGAGCAGAAACGGGTGGGTTTTCAAAGCAGATTTTAATTCAGAAAGAGAAGATTCAGTACAGAACACTGAAGGCGCGACTGGGCCTTGACCATGCAGAGCCACGACGTTCTAGCAGGATTAAGCCAAAACGCGTAACGCGCTCGGTGTGACGGTCGTACGCCCGTCTTAGAAACCGGGTTTGTGTTAATAAGGATAATGACGGCTCCGTTTGGTTGGTGTGCAGGTCAAGTCCCTGGTGTTTGATCAGAGTGGTACGTACCTGGCCGTCGGTGGATCTGATATCAGAGTCTACATTTGCAAACAGTGGTCGGAGGTCCTCAACTTCACCGGTGAGTTCCGTTCCGTTCAGTAACTGTTCCTGCTTCGATGCGACCGCGTCTGTTCCGTCGTTACTGGGCGAGGCGGTGCGAACTCACGCTGGGATTTCTGTTCCTTCCTCCGCCGTGTTTCTAGATCACAGCGGCCTGGTTACGGGCGTGGCGTTCGGCGAGCACGCCCAGTTCCTGTCCTCTACCGGGATGGACAGGAGTCTGAAGTTCTACAGCCTGTAATGTGAATCGAATGGAGAGAGAGAAACGGGTTCTAGTGTGAAAAGTGTGAAAGAACAGAAACGACTGCACCGCCGTCGGAATTCCTCATTTAGCATCTGCACCATGTTCGGGCCTGATTATGGTTCGGTAATGTAAACGCGAAGCATCTTAAGCTCCTCCCTCTCCAGTCTGCTCCTCAATCACGTGACTGTTTGCAGTGAATCCAAAATGATGTTTGTTCTTTTCTTTAGCTTCTTTTCCGCTCTCTAGGGGCTCCTCCGTTTTCTTTCTAGCCTAGTGGTGTTGCTGTTAGTGCCTCGTTTTTGTATCCTGTCGTCTGAATCCCGAACGCGACTTAGATTTCAATAAAGACGGAATGTTTTTAGGTTCCGCTCTGTGTGAGTAACGTCAGCATTTCGTTTTCATGATCTGTCGTCGTGAAGAGTTCCTGAATGTTTTAGGACCTAGAATTTAAACAATATTGCAGCCCAAACGGGTGTGGGTTACGGGCAGAGGTGGGATTTGAACCCTGGACCTTGTTTTACTTTGATCATCCTCGAGCTTCAAATAACTCCACCCAGCTGACGTGATGACCACGCCCACGCCGCGTCGTCCAAACTGTAGTAAAGCAGAAACGTGATAGGAAAGATATCGGATGAAACTGTTGAACACCCCCACCCCACCCCACCCGTCTGATCTCCGATCCAGTGATTTCGGCACATATCGGGCCGATACAGATACGGAATATCGGATCGGTACAGCCCTAACGAATATGAATTCGTAAAACGCTTGAGGCTGGCCAGGTTCAAACTATTATTTCATTCCAAAACGCACACCGACCAAAGGCCGGGGTAACGTACGGTCACCGAGGGAGCACCAGGAGCCAAAAAAACCACCCGGTAGCAACCGTGTACCGTTCCGTAATTATCCAGTTTTTCACCCCAAACAAACGTTTTGAAATAGAACCCGCGTAGATTAACGTCGCCCCTTCATACCTCCGTGTCGCCTGAAACCTGAATGCGAGTTCGGTTTCAATAAAGACGCCACGTTTTTTACGTTTTCGCTCCGTGTGAGTGACGGCAGGATTCCATTTTTATGATCGGGTATCGTAAAGAATTCTCTCCAAAACACTTCACATTAGAGTGAATAAAAGTCTTGTTTCCTTTAATGCCGTTTAGCAGACGCCTTTATCCAGACTGACTTACAATCCAAGCGATTGTGGATGAAAGGTCTTGATCAGGGACCCAGCAGTGGCAGCGTTGCAGAGGTGGGGTTTGAACGTTCTGGACCTTCTTGGCCATAGTCCAGTTCCTTAAAGGCCAGGCCACTACAGTCCTAAAGCATTTTATCTACTCGATCACCTCTGGACAGGCTGCTAACCCATCGCAGAACACGTAATAATGCAATTCACAGACGTAGCACTTTGTCAAACGACGTTTCACAGTCCAGTACATGGAATGAGAAAACAGTATAATAAAATGGCAACGATAAAAGAACAGTACAATTATAACAGGTAAAACATGCTAATCTGAGCGCTTTTCCTTACCCTCCTCTTCGTCCACTGCCGTGATGATCTATTGCTGGGGGTTCTTGGCGGACCGTACCAAACAGTCGCTGTCGCTGAGGTACTGGGGAGCCAAACCATTATTTAATGAGACTTTTAAAGAGACGGGGTGAGTATCCCAAAGGCTCTCGGTCGGTAACGGCATACGTGAGCGAGCAAACGCTACAGCAAAGAGTCCAAAACGTTAGCAGTAGTTCCCCTAAGGCCTGTAAGCTGAGATTTGGGGCCTCCGTGATTCTGACTTGTTTGTCCAGCACTTCCCACAGATGCTCCTTCCATTTAATATCATGGATATTTTTGCAGTGTATCGGGGTAAATTATGTTGCTGAAAGACATAGGGAAATAGGGCTGCAGTTAATGGGCAACAGGTCATAGTAACAGCCATGGATGCTGATTGTAAACATCACCCTGGGATTGTGCATGCGGCGCGATCGCTTCTTGACGCCCACGGTCTCGGTTTGTCTGAATTTAGGGGGTTACGAGGGACGTAGCAGTGCCGTGTGAAACTGGGGATCTTTCTGGGTGCCGGTTCTCGAGGTCTGTTGCTACGATACGGCTGCGGCGTTCCCCAGACATCAGAAGCATCTTCACTTACCTGTGAGGAACAAGGACAGTTTAGAACTTTCTGAACCACAAGAGATATTACAAATCCGATTTCCCCAATCGGTTTATCTTCATTGATATCCTACCAACTTAAAATTTGAGAACTGTACCCCTGATCCAGTATGTTGGTCATGTTCTGGACCTGTTGGAGTATTCAGATATGTCACTTCCCTTTTTGTTTCTGAAATAAAAGCGTGTCCTGTGACTTCGGACTCGCCCCGTAGGCAGTCGCCCAACTACGCGCGAGGCTAACGACCGTGCCGCAATGATTACTTTAACAAAAAGAGCTCTAAATGACATTTCTGGTGCAATGACGAAATCAAGACCCGTCCAGATTGACCTGAGGCTTGTTCCTCCAATAAGGATGAGATCTCTTTCTAAAAGAACTTTATGGTTTCTTCTATTGAACAGTATGAAATTCTGGGTGACGTTTTACTGGACGATCAGTAAATCAGTGTGCACCCCTTCGCAGTAATCCTGTTCCCTAATGTCAGCAGAATAATTTACTCCACCACGCTGCAAAAAATATTCATGGTTTTGGATGGAAGGAGAATCTGTGGGATGTGCTGGACAAACAAGTCCTCAAAAGACCTCAAAATCTCAACTTACACGACTTGGAGGAACTTCTGCTAATGTTTTGGACTCCTTACTGTAGTGTTTGCGTACGTATGCACGAAACATGATGGTTTTATTCCAAAAGTATGATTTATTTAGCAGATATCGAGGTAGTAGGTGGGCTCTGCGTTACAAACCCATCGTTTATCAGCGATTTGTTTTGTACTTCTGTCCAGTCTTTGCAAACATCTTGTATTTAATAATATTTTATGTCTAGTCTGATTAAATACAGTGATAATCGGTGGATGTTTCCTGTTTAGCGCTGCCTACGGAGAACGATGAACGCACGAGGCCTCGGTATTTCTCATGAATCTCGTTCATGTCTGATAAACCATGAATATTTTTTGGTGGAGTAAATTATTCTGCTGACATTAGGAAATAGGGTTACTGTGAAGGGGTGCACACTGATTTACTGATCGTCCAGTAAAACATAACCCAGAATTTCATCTTTCACGCCGCGTGCATTAAACAACATGGTTTATTTCACGTTTATCGTGCCCGAAAGTGAAGAATCGGTTGTGTAGCGTTTCATACAAGTGATAAATACACGGACACACGTTTAGTTTCGATCTCTCGACCACAAAACACGCTATACCTCCATGAGGCACGATCACGTGATCAAATGTAACGTGACTCTTGAGTAGAAACGGGAACTTTGTGCATCGGTAGCTATTTTTTCCCCTACCTGTTTTTATAATTGGCCAATCCTACTGAAATGATTGGCTTGTTATTTGTTTGACGTTAACATGGACCAATCGGACCGTGGAAGAGGAATCATTAGCCAATCGTAGCGCAGGAGGCGTTTTTTCTACGGAATACGGGTGGCATCCCGTGGACAGCTGTTGTCACTGGTTAGTTTTGCGGCGTAGAAACAGTGGTGAAGATTTCTAGCGAATTGTGAGTTCAGGTACTTGTCCCTTCAACGATAAGCAGGTAATTATTAACACTATATTTTGACACTGTTTCGTAAAACTCGAAAAAAGTAAACATGTGAAGAGTGAACGTCTATTACATGGTGAACAGAACAGGGGGTGAGCACTAACTCAGTGCACGCGCCCTGTAATAACAGTCTGGATAAACGCTTAGGTTTTGTTTTTATCGAGGCTCTTTTTGGCGTCTTTCTCATTGTAAAGAGCTCGTGTAGATAACTTCTGCGTTTGTTCTTTTTTTTTTAAATTACCCTTTACCCTCTTTTGGGGGATTTACAGTCCCTTATAATCGATAACAGTTTGTATTTCAGGATTTAAGACACTGGTTTTCAATCCTAATCACGTCTGGGGACCTTAATGGTCCAAAAATCAAATCATCTTCCAGTCCTTAGAGGTTGATTTCAAGGTTCCGTCCTCTTTCAGATCCAGGTCCATCACTGTGAGACTTGATCGTGGTTTCCAGGTCCTCTAACCACCTCTATGCTTAACAGTTGGTAGATGTTTTACTTTTGCTTCATTCCTATTGTGGGCAACGCCATTATTTTGCTCCCCAGAGCTTGATTACAGAATGGCTCTGGCTCACCTTGCGTACTTTGGGAGTTGGCTAATGGGATCTATGGGATCACAGTTTGTGGTTCTTGTATGGAGGTCATGCTTGTTTGAGCGGACCGGAGTGGGACCGTGTCGTGTTTACGATGTTATTTAGGATGCCCGGTGTGGAAGGTGCATTTATGATGCCAAGGGTTGCTGTCGTTGCCCTGTGTCTGACCCAGCCAGAAGGTAACGCTGGGACCCGATTGTGTGTCCCTGAGGCGGTTTGCTTGTGGTTTAAGCCGCCCTGAAGCTCGATTGCTTTTAAGATAAGACTATGATCCAATGGGTGAGTCCAGGCGGTACCTCCTGTTGGGTCACACGTTATACGGGGCAGGATCACAGGATAACAAATACGAACCCGTCAAGTTCGCCACGTGGACCCAAAAAGGAGATCGATCACGTGAACCTTTTGCTGTGCTCTACAACCAGAAATAGCTGTCGTGAACGAGAAAATGAAACTCGATTGTGGAAGTTGGCAAGTCCTGACATATGAAACAAGTCTTGAGTCGTCCATGTCAGGGTCCAGGCTGTCAGAAAGCCGTGTGTCGTGCTACAGAACGGAACAGGGAAGTTGTCAGTAACTGAAGGCATGATGTGTATGAGGATGTAATTTAATTTCCTCGTTAATCCCATTACTGCGACAGTGCGCTGTTCATTCGCACTGGGCAAAAAAGCTGCAAGACCATCTGCTTTTAATTTGGCAGTAAGATGATTCTTTTAGTATCCGTTCTTGTCAAGTTGGCGCAGGATAAAATATAAATATGTACACCCTTAAGTGGTGTTGCAGGTATTTAGTAGGTGCATCCATGCCCTTTAGCAGACGCCCTTATCCAGAGCCGCTTACGATTAATTCAATCTCACAGTCCAACAAATTGCTCAGAGACCCAACTGTGGCAGAGATGGGATTTGAACACTGGACCTTCTGGTCCATAGTCCAGTACCTTAACCGCTAGGCCACCCCAACAAGGGCAGAAATCCTGAAAGGTTAAGGTCAAATTTCCTTAACCTTACCATTTCCTGGTTCGCTTAAGCGTCTTGCGTACATCCACCAGCCCACAGAGCGATCTTTATATCAAATATGATCTGCTTTCAAGGTTTATCTATGTTGAAATTGTTATATTTGTTGTTCATTTTTCCTACAGTCTTAGGCCAGTGTTAGACCAGATGTAGCACAGTTGTTTCATGTAAATATTTCTCAGTCCCTTTAATCGAATGCAACCAGAAAATACCTATTAGTTTTTTATTAAAAACTGGATCAAAAATTCAGAAAAGACAGCTTCTCTAGGCCGCCGTGGTGAGTATTTAGTGCGACCTCTCGCGCTTGGACAGTAGCAGCATCTGCCCTCGTGATCGGGGTGCCAAGCTGACCCTGATACGCTCTGAAGAATTGATCAGAAAGTCTTTTTTTTAGAAGGGCAAGAATCAAGAAACCAGTTAAGTTTTTTCAGAAGGAGAGCGGGGTGGAAAGGCTGAGATCTGATAAAGCTCACAAAGATTGGACCCGAGATCATGTTTAAAGAAAAGGAGGATCATGGAGTGACGAATCCAACTTTTTTTGAATGCGTTTGTGGACAGTGTTATATATGGTCCTTAATACCGCTGTTAAAACAGCAAATCTAATGTTGGCCTTAGACTTTTGCGCAGTACTGTATACCTGATGAGATATGGAAGTATGCTTTGTGACGCTCACACTCACGAGGAGGAAAAGAGAAGTGTGCGTGTGCTGGAATTTCCACATCACGCTCCCCTAATAGAGGCTGGAGGACTTGAGAAACCGGCGCGTGATAAATGAGTGTTTCTGCCCGTGGTTTCCACTTCTCTTCTGTCCCCGTCTCTGTCAGGTCATGGGTTCCTTGTTTCGCAGTGAGGAGGTGTGCCTGGTACAGCTCTTCCTGCAGTCCGGGGCGGCCTACAACTGTGTCAGTGAGCTGGGAGAGCTGGGAATCGTGGAGTTCAGAGATGTAAGAGACCTTCTTTATTAAACCATTTTGCAGGGGCGAGAGGTTCAATCCCAGAATGGATTGAAAGGATGGGTCCTTTCTGTGTGGACTCTGGATGTCCTTGTGCCCGAGTGGGTTTACCTGCGTGGATATATAACTAGCCCTGATATTACCTTGTGTGTGTGGGTGTCGCTGAAATGCCCACTGATGCCGACAGCGATGTTAAAGAAGCCCAATAAACATTAAACCCCTGCAAAAGGTGCCAGGTACACCTGTGTGCCAAGGCCGCTTCCTTGTGTTGTCACATGTAAATGTAAAAGCGGATGTATAAACGACACTTCTGTTTGTCTTCCTCTTATGTCACTGTATTTAAATAAAATGCTTCCACTGATCAGCTGTGCCGCAAAAATATCAGGTTCATAACAGTTGGCCATGGTGCCATAGCTAAGGTAATATGGACCGGAGTGTCCAGGGTTCGAGACTCACTGCCACTGCTGGATGCTGGATGATAGGTCCCTTCTCCTGCTCTTGGTCACTCGCCTTTCTGGAAATGAAAAAAGTGGACCAGATAGCAAGTAAAACAACAAAGGTCCGCCAATGGAGCACATCTACTGAAAAACATATAGGAGAGAAGTGGCTGAAGAAGAAGCTGAGTGGAACACACAAGAACGCAGATGGTGCTTTTTTAAGATCAAGCATGCTGTATTTAAAATAAAAAAAGTCTAAACAGGGGCAGAGGAGGAAAGAAATTTCTCAAGGGATGACCTCTTAAACGGGTTTTGAACAGCGAGAGAAGCGATAGAACGACGGCCCACGAAAAGATCACCCACCCACAGTGGAGAACCGTTTAGGTCTGGGGACAGCAAGAAGATTTGAATCCCAGGACCACACACTGTGTTCCCATTTCTAGCCTGCTCGGACCAATTCGGTTCTATTTCATTAATATGAAATATCCCCTAATTTCCCCTAAGGCAAAACACAAGCAGTTTGGTATGTTCTCCCCTCACTGCATTTTGTTTCTACGAGCACAAGCTTGCACATCCCAAAATGATCTCGGTAGGTAGATTGGCTCCTCTGATTGCCCTTGGACCTGGACGGATGGGTGCCTCGTCAGAATGGGCTCTCTCGTCGCCCCGGGTGTTTTTAAGGGTTATTGAGCTCCAGAGTTAAATAAGGATGATCGCGAGACCGGTCTTTATTTTGTACCTTAATGTCCCATATGACGTTTTCCTGCCTCAAACCCTGCTCTCGGCTTTCATCTTTTTAAAGATGTTCAAAGAAGATTAAGCTTGTTTAACTCTTGCCACGATCTATGCAGAATGTGGTCGTGCATTCCTCACGCTTTCAGTCTGCTAACAGAAAGTGAAAGGAAAAGAAATGACACCTTACACAGTTCCAGTCCAGCCTCACTGGTCTGAAAAGATCCGTTTTTTAATTCCGAAATGTCGTTCCTTTAGCTGAATCCCAACGTCAGCGCCTTCCAGAGGAAATTTGTCAGCGAGGTGAGAAGATGCGAGGAGCTGGAGAAGACGTTTTGTAAGTTTTCTCTCCCTAATATTTAGACTAAGAGGTTTAGGTCCTGTATTATTTTGCTTGGCCTGAAGTGGAAACGAGCGGCCCGTACGCTCACTGGCCACTTTATCCGTTTGCTTACATCCACGGCAGCTCCTCGATGCGTTTATGCATGGAGACGTGGTCAAGACGAGCTGCTGAAGTTCAAACCGAGCATTAGAACGAGGAAGAAAGGTTGTTTAAGCGACTTTGAACGTGGCATGCGTTTAGGGTTTAGTCTAGTATTTTGAAAACTGCAGATCTAATGGGATTCTCACACAGCAGCGCCATCTGTAGGGGTTACAGAGGATGGTCCAAAAAAGAGAAAGTGTCCAGGGAGGGCAGTTCTCTGGGTCGGCGTATCCTTGAAGCATACGGGCTACAGGAGGAGCAGATCGCACCGGATGGCCCTCCTGTCACATTAGAACAGACTGAGAACTGAGGCTACAAACCCAAACCGGACAATAGAAGATTGGACAAACTT
This sequence comes from Parotocinclus haroldoi, assembly GCA_034779995.1. Taxonomy (NCBI): domain Eukaryota; kingdom Metazoa; phylum Chordata; class Actinopteri; order Siluriformes; family Loricariidae; genus Parotocinclus; species Parotocinclus haroldoi. Next base: position 17,613 of record JAUZST010095528.1, read on the forward strand.
TGCCTCGTCTGATGAGTCTCGATTTCTTGGTTTGGTCAGAATTTGGCGTCAGCTACTTGGAAGCGTGGGCTATGACTTATTATTATTATTATTATTATTATTATTATTATTATTATTAACATTATACATTGAGAAGTCAAAATGCAGCAAGCTATGTACAATCCAAACCAGCAATAACCTTCTCGGTTTTCTCACCGAGACGTTTATTAATGCATTTTTAAAGTCTTGTTAAAGGAATGTGCATTTAAATCCATCAAGAATAAGTTTATCCTAAATATAAGTGAAGTTGAATATGTGCTGGCTTGTTCTGACTTGGTTCTCTGTATTGTGTGTAAAAACCCAATCAGCCTTTCTGGAGCAGGAGATCGCACGCTCCCTCTCCCCATCGCTGCGCTCGTCCATGCAGGACCCCGTGCTTTCTCCTCCGGCCCCTCAGCCCAGAGAACTGCTGACCATCGAGGAGGAGAGTGAACGATTAGCCCGCGAGCTCAGAGAGGTTTGTGATTCTGTTATCGTCTCCGCGTGGGTGTGTGGGTGTGTGTGTTTGGGGGGGTGGGGGGGGGGTGGGGGGGTTGTTGTTAGTAAGAACCGTTATTTAAGGTCTGATTTTTGTGTTTTAGGTCTCGAGGAACAGGGACAGCATCCGGGCTCAGCTGAATCAGCTGAGTCAGTACAAAGGAGTTCTCACTCAGATGCACTTCTTCACAGGCTCGCAGGTCCGCACTACAATTCCCATCAGCCCCGTTGTTTTCACATTATACGAACAAGTCTTGGTTTGCAGTGGAACCTCGGGATTTGAACCTGATCGGTTCCACATGGTCGTTAGAGCAAATATGCCGTATAGCTTATGGAAATCTGTTGCTTATCTTTTGTATTGTTTTATCCTTTTACAATCTTAAATGCGTTTTTAATTTATGTGATTCCCTTTTCTAAAAAAATGCTTGATTTCTCAAATATATTTATATTTATAATGACTTATTTTTGTGAACCTCTGTTTTGATTAATTTTCTTTTCTTTGAACTCCGTTGTTCTCTCTATACATTTTAAATCTCTATTGCGCTTTAACTGACTGTGGTGTTTGAAAGGTGCTATATAAATAAATTTGCCTTGCCTTACGGGGGCACCCGTGCACCGCTGCAATTTATCTACCACCCAGTATTAACTGTTCGCTCGGGGGTCCCTTTAAACTCGCAAGTAATTGATGTGTGTGTGTGTGTGTGTGTGTGTATGTGTATGTGTATGTGTATGTGTATGTGTATGTGTGTATGTGTATGTGTGTATGTGTATGTGTGTGTGTGTATGTGTGTGTGTGTATGTGTATGTGTATGTGTATGTGTATGTGTATGTGTATGTGTATGTGTGTGTGTGTGTGTGTGT
>JAUZST010095539.1:0-45010 GCA_034779995.1 Parotocinclus haroldoi
ACACACACACACACACACACACACACACACACACACACACACACACACACACACACACACACACAGAGACACACACAAGGTATATCACAAAAGTGTGTACACCTCTTACACTGAAGAAATTACACTTGCCATCAATGTACAGTAATTACACTTGTACAATGTAAAGTAGTCAGTCTACAGCTTGTATGACAGTGTAAATTTGCTATGCCCACAAAATAACTTAACACACAGTTATTAATTTCTAGCACTGCCTTAATTCTCTTGGACACGGAGTTCACTAGAGCCTCACAGGTTGCCAGTGGAATCCTCCTTCCACTCCTTGATGAAGACGTCACTCAGCTACTGAATGTTAGAGACCTTGCACTCCACCACCTTTTGTTTGAGAATTCTCCACAGATGTTTAATAGGGTTTAGGTCTGAAGACATGCTTAACCTTCATCATAAGTTTCTTTAGCATGGCAGTGGTTGTCTAGAAGGTGAGTTTGAGGGCGTTAGCATGTTGGAATACTGCCCTGTGGCCCAGTTTCCGAAGGGCATTAGGTGTGTGGCGTATGGTCTAAGAACTGACAGGCTAAACCCTCTTTGGTTATGAAGCTGTGCATGTTCACTTAACTTCTTTAGTCGACCATGGTAGAACCTGTCCTGTTGGACCGCTGTTTGGTCTTGGAACGGGGAAACGGGGAAACGGGGAAAACGAAACGGGTGTGGCACAAACCCTAGCAAGGATATCTTTATGCAGAGCAAAAATTCTTTTTTTCAGAACCTCAGAAAGTTCTTTGCCATGAGGTGCCATGTTGAATTTCCAGTGACCAGTATGAGTGTGAGAGTGATAACACCAAATATAACACACCTGCTCCCCATTCATACCTGAGATCTTGTAGCACTAACAGGTTGCACAATACGGAGAAAGGAAAATGGCTGATTGGGCACAATTTGGGTTGAGTTATTTTGAGGGCAAAGCAGATTTACACTGTTATACAAGCTGTAGACTTACTGCTTACTGTACATTGTATTAAAGTGTCATATCTTCAGTATTGTCTCATGAAAATATCTAATAAATAGTTCAAAAAATGTAATACTCACTATTGTGAGATATTGCGTATAGGGTGAATGATAGAGTGTAGCATATCAAAGGAGACCAGGATTGTTGCATTCTTGATTGTGGTTCAAATTCTAGACTTCTTTCATATGTTACTTGACCACCTTCCCAATGGAAAAAATTAAGATAAACGATTGCCATTGCCATTGCCATCTCAGCACCTGTTGTTTTTTGTCTTGATTTGAACTGGCAATATTAGTATTGCTACTGTTTATTTGATGGTTATTGGTTAATCAAATAATAATTAGGATCTACAGTGTTAATAATTCATTGAGATGTATGTGTGGGTGTTTGTTCATGATTGTTTATACCTTATTGTCCAATATAATGACATCCTCTAGGGATTCCACAAATATCATACTATAAATTTGCCATTAGCATTACTGTTTTACAATTTTCGCAAATTCTCTGACACAGGATTTATGCCAGTTCATATGAAAATCAGCATGCTTGGTATCGCAAATCATTCTTCACACACAAAGCACACAGAGTACAGTTGTTGCACGTTTATTATACTTGCTTTAAATGACTGTTAGTATCCTGTATTGGATATGATTGTTGTACTGGAAAGATGTTTGGATGAGTAGTATGATGCTGCAGATATTTTTTCTGTTCTCTGCCCAACATTATTATTAGTCAAGTAGATGTTAGTCTACTATGCATAACATCACGTATATGGATTCCTTGGCTTAAATAAGATTAATGTAATTTAAGTATTACAATGTGTTACAAAGAAGACATTTCAAAATTTACAAATGGTGGATTTTGCTAAAGCTGTGCTATTTTATTAGCTTTGTTCATCTTTTCAACTGATTATTTCCCATAGGGCTTTTTGCGCCCGTGTTTATCTCTGACTGTGAGAACTATAAAGCAATCAAGAGTCCATAGAGAGCTACAACAGTCAGGAAAATGGGTTTAGACTTATCAAAGAAGGTATGCATACAGGCAAATCTGAGAATGACAGTTGGAACCCTTCCAAAGTTGCTTTAAAATATCACCAGACAACCACATTCTGGATCATCAGTGGTATGCATTGATCTCCTAATCAGGTGTTTGAGAGTGAACTCACAGCTCAACAGCCCCTTGAGAATTCCTTTTTATTTTAAGCAAAGCTCTGATTAATAAAAAAATCTACCACAACTCTTTGGCCAAGGACCTAGCCTTGGATAATTGAGATTCTGGAATAAATCCAGCCTTACATTACTTCGACCATGACGACATTGGGATTCCAGCACTCTTAAATATTACATTTCTATGTTGGGTGAGTAAATGAAATATTCATGCAAGAGAACGACTTTAATATGACAATATTTTAAAGCACTTGAAGATAACCTTCAGACATCCTGGTCGATCTTTGTTCATGGATATTGTTCTAGTTGTGATTTTGTGTGCATCACAGGTCATGCTGGACTAAACAAAAATGTTACCATCAGGAAATATTACCCAGAACCTGAACCTTCTGTTGCTGGACCTGCTGCATGGTCTCAGGTGGTTTAAGTCTTTTGTGGACATGACTCAAAATTTTTATAGGCATGTCTTTGTAGCTTTAAAAAAAGGAAAATTCAGTCAGTGATAAAGATTTAACGACTGGGATCTCAGCAAGATTAAAAACTGGCTGTGCAGAAGCAGTGGTATATTAAATTCATAATCCCTTAGCAGAGGAGAGGGTGCTGGGAATATTTTTGCATTTCAAGATCAAAAGATTGAATTATGCTGTGCCTGTGTCTGGCTTATTTGTATTTTAAGAATATTATATGTAAGGACTAGGGCTGTCAATTTGACCTAGAATTTAAATATGAATGTTCAACCTATTCTGCCAGAGAAATTTGAATGAATTCAAAGTTTAATTTGGAATAAAAAGTATTTGTTTGCACAGAACAGTGAATCACACACATGAATGATATTCTTCTGTTTGGAGGATGGGAGCCTGCATTGTAGTTGGGGTGCATAAATCTGTAAGTAAAGCCTGTTTCAGATTTAAATCACAGGTTGTCATGGGAGAACCCATTAGTGCTATCAGACCGAATCTAGACTGCTAAACTAGTCATAGTCAGACAATATATACATCAATTCTCACATATCTACTCCTGTTTAGGACTTATAAGTAGTTAAAGTATGGGTGCATGATTTCTCAAAGTTTAATGTTACAGATTACACATAATTCAGCATTCGACTAGGGATTTATTTAAGTCTTCTCATTTTTTGATCTCATTCAAATTTTTGGGGATTTTTACAGTTCTGGTAAGGTCAGTTGCTTTAGATGGCAGCTATTACATACAGTCCCTGGGTAAGTGCTAATTCATTGTTGTTCCATTAAATGATAATGACTTCAAACATTCGAAAAACAAAATCTGAAAAATGTTTCCCAGCTAGTTTGTGTTCAATATAATGCCAGATATTCTCTATAGAGAGAAATAGAATCTGGGTTCAAATCTGGACTCTAACCAGGGTTGTGGCCAACTAACGTCTAGTCTTTTAAGAAAAAAAAACAAACAATAAATGTGAAGATACAGACAGCTAAACTAGATTTATGTCAAACATCAATTTTTTTAATGATTTTACCTTTGTGTACACAAAGGTATGTGAATTTCACTGTTTCCAGCCTCCCAACAGTTCGCTTTTACGATGCTGGTCAAGAGAAGGGAAAATTTTACCAACATCCATCTGCCTACACATTACTTACAAACTTAATAATAATAATAATAATAATAATAATAATAATATATATTATCTTATATTAATAATAATAGTAAAAGGGACAGCATAAGCAAGCTTCTCCCTGCCTGGGCTAATTGTATTTGATGGCAGATAAGTGATAAAATACCCAGATTTATGAATGATGAAACATCATAATTTATGACCCTCTCCATATTTAAGCATAATGGAGTAATGAGTTCACCACTTTAGTGTGAGAAAAAACAAAGAGCAAAGTTAATTAGCGTGTCCTCTGAAGTGAAATGGAGTGAGCAAATGTAAACACAAGTTGGATTATCTGAACCAATCCTCCCTTTCCAAAATCCATTTAGAAATGTCTGAAGTCCAGCTGAAATTCTTACTATGGATATGTGTCCTATATAAATAATAAGACTATGCCTTCTTATACAGAAGAAACCAAATTATTTGGTTATAATGTCACCTGTTTAAAAATAGGTAATATGGTTGTGTTCACATGCTGTGTAATTGGGGAGTTTGTGTGTTGTATTTCTCTGAGATGAGGTGATGAGCTAGTCTAAACAATGTGCAGACTAATTAGCATTCATTAGATGAGGCTGCTATGAAAACTTTAATACGTTTGTATTAACAGTTTCTTTTCAGAGGGAGGCTGCCTTGTCTGACGTAGCACATAGTTGTTCTAGTCAAGAAAGATTCTGCTCCAGCAATGCCCTGGCTACACCTGAGTATTATATTTATTCACACATACTAACTTATATATATATACTTATACATACTTATATATATTTATATATACATACATAAGCATGTTGTTTCCATGTGGTGTTTTAACACAGTTTTCATGTTTCAAGTGGCTAGCAAAAGGTGCCAATTGTTTCAAATAAAATTTCTGAGAACCTCAGAAAAAGAGTTGTTGATGCTCATCAGGCTGGAAAAGGTTACAAAGCCATCTCTAAAGAGATTGGACTCCACCAATCCACAGTCAGACACATTATGTACAAATGGACGATATTCAAGACCATTGTTACACTCCCCAGGAGTGGTCGACCAACAAGGATCATTCCAAGAGCAAGGCGTATAATAGTTGGCGAGGTCACAAAGGACCCCAGGGTACCTTCTAATCAACTGAAGGCCTCTCTCACACTGTTAATGTTAATGTTTATAAATCCACCATTAGGAGAACACTGAACAACAATGGTGTGCATGGCAGGGTTGCAAGGAGAAGAACATTGCTGCTTGATCACGTGGACAAGCCAGAAGGCTGTTGGAAGAATGTTTTGTGGAAGGATGAGTCAAAAATAGAACTTTTTGGTTTAGATAAAAAGCTTTATGTTTGGAGAAAGGAAAACACTGCATTCCTGCATAAGAACCATATCCCATCTGTAAAACACAGTTGTGGTAGTATCATGGTTTGGGTCTGTTTTGCTGCATCTGGGCCGTTAATGTGAAAAAACCCACCAACATTCCAGAGTTGAAGCTGTTCTGTATGGAGGAATGGGTTAAAATTCCTCTAAGCTAGTGTGTCGGACTGATCAACAGTTACCGGAAACATTTAGTTGCCGTTATTCCTGCACAAGGGTTTCACACCAGATACTTTTGCCACTCACAAGTATGTAATATTGGATCATTTATCTCAATAAATAATTGGCCTAGTATAATCTATTTGTATCATTTATTTATAACTGGGTTCTCTTTACCCACTTTTAGGACATGTGAAAATCTGATGATGTTTTAGGTCATACTAATGCAGAAATACAGAAAATTCTAAAGGGTTCAAAAACTTTCCACTGTATGCCGATTATAGGGGCTACAGAGTTGCTCAGGACCAAGGCATCAATCAATGGCTAAGCAATACACATATACAAAATAAAGTTTTCCAAAATTACTCTGTTACGAGGCTTACCTCAGACGCCCGGTGTGCTCGCGGTGCGTTACAGAGAATCCGGTGACTTTAATTTACTATAAAAGCTCATTGTATATTGTGAACGTATATTAGCGCCAACTTGGACGTGCCAGCTGTGGGTGCCTTTCCCATTTGGGACGCAACACAGCTGCATGATCCTTCCCCGTTTTTTGTTTTGTAGTTTGGAGAGCCTTTTTGCTCTACCTTTTCAGTTATTTTTAGTTATTTATATACATTCTTATACGTCGTGGGGTTCCTTCATTCCCGCATCCTTGGGTCCTACACCACATATCGTAACAGAAAAACGCAGCCATAAATGGTCCCAGCGGGCTCCCACAACGTACCTGGGGCTATCCACCTTCGGGGTGAAGCCATTGGGCGCCATAAGGCAGCTGTAAAGAGGCAACATAGTCGAGTTCTGCACCTTGGCAGTGGAGGCAGGATGGGAGGAGGCCCCACTTATCATCCTCTTCCACCAGGGCCTCAACGAGATCCTCAAGGACGAGCTTGGTTTTCGGTATCCCCATGCTTCCTTCTCTAATTTCTACCAGCTTGCGGCATCTCTCAACAATTGGGTCCGTTAGAAGGCTGACACGCACGCCTATGCGAGGTCGTGACCCTTCTTGGTCCCATCCCTGAGCGATCCCCATCACCCGAACCCATGCTGCTAGGTGGCACGGGTCCTGCCAGGGCCCCCAAGAAGGGCACATCGCTTAAACTAAAACAGAGCCCCATTGACACGCATCAATTATGTGGCTAATTATGGCATCTTCTACGGTCCGCCACCGTACTGGCCGGTTTAGATTCAGGGTCAGTGGCTAACTTCTGCAACCGAGGGGTGGCCTGCCTGCACCCCTGGAGCACCTTTCAACCCCCACCTCAGTCTGTGGGGTCGATGGACAGCAGCTCCTAGGAGGCCCTGTTACCCACCGGACTCGTCCCCTGACGCTTTGAGTGGGACGGCATCTCGTTTCTTGTGACCCACTCCCCACACATGCAGGTCGTCCTGGGTCATCCATGGCTGCGGGCTCACAACCAGTCCATCGACTAGGCTTCTGGCTCCATCGGTGGATGGTGCCCCGCATGTCACTCAGCGTGCCTATGCGCAGGGGGGACATCTTCTCCCCGGCCCAAGGGTAAGTCCCCCAGGGTACCTATCAGACTCAGTGTCTTTCCAGTTGTACTTAGATATGTAAAAATGCTGTAATGAAAACTGCTTGCAACTGTTCTATTAAGAATATAGAGCAGTTAAAATAAATAAACATTCATATGTGAGAGCCAGCTTTCAAGATTTCACCATATAGCAAATCAATTTTTAACTGTTTGGTCTTGCCCACTTGACACTGCTTATTCTAAACGAAACATATTTGTGGGAAATTGAACATGAAATCTAGCCATGCATCTGACATTTGTTTAGTGAGGTTGTGTGGAAAAAAGCTTGGGGCTAAAAATAGAGACAGACAAATGAAAAAAAAAAAATTTTTGCCTGCATGGGGTCTTCATGTCCTCATTAAAACTGTGTGGGTTTACTAGGGTACTTCAGTTTCCTCCTACATTAAAAGGCATGGATTAGTTCGAAAATAAAGTATTTAGTCATTTTTAAACATCAGTATCAATGGCTGGTCACAACAGGGGCAGGATTACTTCCATACCAGCCAGTCACATTCATAACGGACCAACTTAGAGCAACAATTAAGTTCACCTGAGAGCTTTGGAACATAAGGATGGGTGCTCCTAAATGTTCTCATATTGATTTCTTGTTTAACTGTGGTATGAATTTGAGGTGACACTGAGGCCAAGTTCCCTTAGCTGTTCATCATAACAGGAAAACACTGAGTATATTTGTTCACCTTCATAAATATTCATACTGCATTTCTTAACATTGTCTGGATTAATCAATAGTTTCTGTTGATATTCTGGTGATATTCTGGTCTTCCTGTATGAAAATCTGACTAATCTCTAACCAGAAACTCTAACTGGAGTATGCTTGGATCTTCCAGCAAGACACTGATCCAAAACAATGCCTAAACCCACTCAAAAGCAGCTCTCTGACCCTGGAATCAAGCTTTTGACATGGATGATTATATTAGTTTAATCCCTGCAAGATCTGGATAGATTCTATGTTAGGAGTGCTTTTAGAATTCTTGCTTTGTATTCTTTAATCTCATCAAGCATTACATGAGAAGACTGTGAGGTATTAAATGAAGAACTGACAATAGTCATTGCACAAGCATTTGTTTATTTGCAGTTTTTTTTACAGTAAGTTTACTTAATGTACATCAAACAACTCACTTTTTATTTGGAGAGCCAATAATCCTGGAATCATACCTGGAATATGTATCTTCAATGATGTTTGTGAAAACATCAGAGTTCATTTTAATGTCAAGTACAGAATACATTGAATGACTAATTTTCATCCTCATCTATCATTTCTCTAATGTATCCTTACATACTAAGAAACATTAAACAGACTTATTTAAGAGGAAAAATTAAATAAAATAGCATTACAGAAACACTTCATTGGGTGTCCTAGATGTTAATTAAACAAATATTTTAAAGTATATTAAAGTAATAGTAAAATTAATATTTTTATTTTTATTAATAATATTAATATATATATAATTAGAAGCAGTAATAAGTAATAAGTAACAGATTTTAAAACAAAATAGATATATATAACAATAACTTTAATAGACAATTAACTAGCCACATTAACTATGTGGGCACCCACAGTCGTCCTATAGTAAATCAAATCTGTTTAGTTCGGAGGAATACAAATTCTGGACTAAACAGAATGTCCTTGAATATATAAAATATATACAGGCATAGTTGCTTTAATGTCTGCAAGTGTAATTGTTTCAAAGGTAAAATATAAAACTATTACTTTATACAGTACCATAACCCTTGTGTAAAATAAAAGTTGCTCAACAGGTGACTGAGAAGTGACAGATTAAGATTTTCTTATATAATCTATTGGATATTATATATTTCATTTTATTTATAATATTCCGCATCATTGGTTAAGTCCATTGAAATGCAAGAACATGGTTGAGCCTTGGGAGAAGAGTGTGTGGGTGCAGGTGGCACTACTTTAACTAAGAATAATCACAACTTTAGCCATAGAGAATTGAGAATTAAAATTTCCCCTTCTCAGCAGAGGATAGACTGAGCCTTAATGCTGTCCTTTTGTGATGCTAATTTGATTTAGCTGTAAAATACACTTCCCAACGTCCTTCAGCACTCCCTAGCTGGGCAAAATCTATTATGAAGGAATTACTTTGGTGCATGACCTTGATATTAATGAAAGAAAATAAAAAGCTCTTTAAATGCCACCATCTCCTGGGACTAAGGATTCATATGCTTGATCTGATAAATTATTTTATATGCACAATCACAGCAGTTAAAAAAAAAACAAACAAAAATACTTTTGCCTTTTTTGCCTTATCTGTAACTTAATAGTATGCAAAAAAGTTTTCATTGATTATTAAGCAGCGTTGCAGTTAATGTTGTATTGTAAACATGTTATTTATTTACTTTTGATTACTAGCACATGTCAAGTAGCATTTCCCTGGTGCTATAATAACAGTATAATAATATGATTTTATGACACTGTAATCTTTTTTTTGGTTCATCACTGTGGCACATTAATTTGTTAGGCATAATCCCTAATCAGCTACACAGATTTAAGGGTAATTGCAGCACCGTAATAGGGAACAATATTCCACACTTTTATTGCTGTTGGATGGGTAACAATGCCCAGATCAAATGTGACTGTTTTCATGTTCTATAGTAGACAAACATTACTAGTTTACCATTACTACTGTCTACTTTTGTGTCAGGACACCCCTGAATAAAGTAAAATAAAATATCTGATAGAAAAATTTCAAAAGTGCATTTCATAAGCTTTTGTAATGTTATGTTAGTTATTTATTGGCATTTATTTATAGTATACCTCTTGTTCAAAAATATTTCTAAATAATAATAAAATATGTTTACCATGCAAAACTATAAGTAGAACACTTCATACTATTTTCTGATTATTAAATCATTCTAGAGACCTAGAAGTAGATAACGTAATTGAATAAAATCCCCAGCTTTTTCAGCTACCTACCTTTTTTGATTATAATTGAGAGAATTGGTCATAATTGAGAGCACTAAGAGATGTCCTGTACAAGCAGAGTTGGTGCCCACAATGGCTTTTGACACAATATACTTTTATTTATACAATTAATTAAAAATAGTTGTTAGAATGTCCATGCTGAATATATGTGAGAGAAAATATATTTGTCTTGTGAATGCTAGAGGTTTGAGCGAGCATGAATTCTGGCACTGTCCCAAATGACTTTGAACAATAATATTTTGCTCATTAAAGATACTACACCAAATAGGAGTAAATCAAAGCATTTAGAACAACGGCATTTCTATAGCCAACCGTGTTTTAACTTTAGCAACATAGCATCAGTTTTTACTAAGTTTGGCTGTGTATCTATTTCACCTCTGTCACCATCACAAAGATGCTAAAATATGATTAGACCATATTAGTTTTTCAAGCATATATGTTTTACTTAAGTTCTGAAGGCTTAAGAAGGACAGGTTCACCTTCTGACTCATAAATGAGAATATCCTATTCAATTACACATTGTAATTAATGTACTGCTTCATTTTTGCCTAAATGTCTGATGATTGGTCCTGGATATGACTAAACACATTTACTATAATTATTGCTCACACTGGTGAGTATCTGATTTACATCCACAATTACTATAAATCTTACTGAAATGCATGGATGGCCGTATATGCTCTGGCTTGTCTCTCTTAACAACAGGATCTATACCGAGCAAACTATTGCCCCCAATTGCATTGACTGCAGTCTTTGGGACTGTGCCTGACTTGCTGCCTGATCAAACCTTCAGCATTCACAGGAATTGCATTTTCTCTATAAAACATGTTTCAAACAGAAAGCCAACAAGCACAGCATTTTTGTTGATTGCAGAGAGACAAATGTTGGTTATATCATGTCATTTTGACCGATTACAAGTACAATTCTGGAAACAAAATATGCTTGTGAAGGGTACCTGGGATAGGAATTTGTCTAGACCTGTCCAGTTAATTATCTAACAGCACATCACATGATGGTGTTATGTTCTGCTCTTTAGTCAGTTCTGCCCTTTAATGTTTCCTGGCATTGAAAACCTGGGCCTGGTGAGGCACTTTGGAGAACTCACTTACCCGGTAGATCCTTGCTGAGCCTGGATAAAGAACTGAGTTCATATAGGCATTTTCTTTTAGCAATGGGTTAGAATAGCTTTTTTAAAAATGAAAATCACCCTCTACACTTTAAAACAAGATAAGCTTATGACTGAATCTCCAATCTTTATTTACATAGCAGGGGTGAAATTTACTTTCCTATATAAAACACACAAAGAAGATTAATGCCCTGGCAGTAAATCACGGAAGGCAACTTCAATCTGGGATGTTCATGAGTTATTTTAAGACGCTCATATACACACACAATGAAGTGCGTTAGCTCAGATTTTTATATTATGTACGTATATAGTTTGAGGATAATTAGATCATTATTATATGCCCTTATTAGAGTGTTTCACAGATATGAATATGCAATGCATTATTGTTGTTTAGATCTTGGTGAAACTGCCCAAACCTATGCTGAAGGATTGGTATTGGGGCTTATCCAGGAATTTCTCAATGGAAATGTATAGGCTGTACTCCATTTGTATTTCTGCACATGTCATGTTGTACAGTCAGTTGTATAGTCATCTGTTTATGCTGGTAATATAATACAGTCATCTGTTTATTTTGGTGACATTCTTATCAGTACAGATGAAAGCATGCTTTTAAGGCAATTAAGCATATTTTGTGTAGTTTTAAATTGATTATTAATATTTTAATTCTTACCACCTTTGTTTATTATTTGTATAATTTTGAGAGTTCAATTGCAGTTGTCCAGATGAATTGTGTTTAATCTATTTACAGTTATAGATCATTTAAAGACCATCCAATCAACAGCTTTACTTTAACATCAAGTTCACTTTAACAACTGAAATAGCCCTCTACTCGACTCTATCTCTGATCGGGTTATGTGTCCTTTACATTTGCAGTTTGCTTGTGAAAATATTGCTTAAAACTAACACAAAAAGACTGTGAACATGATAATGTAATGTCTATTTTGGTCAGTTTTGTGTTTCACAGAAACATAATGTGATTGGTAAATGTTGCATATGTGTAAATGTAAGTATGGGATTGGTGACATACATACAGAATTACTTTGACTGTAATTCTGGGTTTACTGGCAAACCCTGGATTTTTGTCCTTAGTTCTTGGCTCAATGTATTATAGCCTTATTTAACAAATGTCTGTGACGCTGTACTCAAAACAATGAAATGATTGAATACACTTAGAAAATATTCAGAACATTGTTCTAAGCTGTATAGGATTTTGAATTGCATAGGAATAATAATAATAATAATGGACATGTTGGTCCTTACAACATTAGTTTCAGTTTCATTATCAGTTTCATTTAAGAGACAATATCTGTGTAGTTGGACAGTCTGATTTTTGACCGATTACTGCAAGATATAAAACAACAATCAATTTCCTTATATACCAGCAGCAGTTCTGCCATTAGATGATTTCCTACATCACAGAAGCTGGTAGCTGAAGCTCTTACCTGCATTACCTGCTCCTAGGCAAATTATCTGATGCTATCTGATATCATTTTCCTTCCTTTTATCATGCTAGGGTGACAGCAAAGTCATTTAATACCAATAGTAAAATCATTTAACACAATTGCATCACCTTTGGGATTTTGGGATGTATTCTTGGCAGAGGTTCAGCACTGATTTCCGGGATTTCAATATTTTTCTGTTAAGCAAATGGGGATCTTTGACAGGGTTGCAGCAAAGGTTAAAGACATGACAAGAAAAGGAAAAGGGGTTGTTGACAGCTGGCCATAAGATTTCCCATTTCCACACCCGCTTTTGGTGTGCTTTTAGATGCAAATAGAAAATTGTACGTATGTCCACATTTATGTTACTGTTCAAGAGCTGCCTTTTATCCTCCAATCTGTAAAATATGTTTTTTTCTTTCCAAAATTAATATTTGATTGCAGCATTCTGGGTGAATTCTAATGCAATGTGTCTTACAGGTCCCTTCTCCTTGTGGTGTACAACCTAGACATAATCTGCATCATGGTGTATGTAAATGTATATCCCTCTATTGGTAAAAAACAATGCTGTAGTTCATGTGTACAGTACTGGTGTCAAAACATAATATTAAATTATACATCTCTAAAATACAGTTTAAAATCATTCAGAATACAGATTCTAGAGGCTACAAATGGCTGTGCAATTAGTAACATACTTGGCATGCACCATATATAAATGTTTGGACAGTAGTTAATCAGTTATTTGACTGAGTCTGCGATGAACCTTCCTGAAAGAAAATGCAAGTTTATTTTGGTTTAAGAGGGAAAAGCATAACTGTAGATTTGCAATAGTTTTCTTTTATATAAGTTAATTGCCTGGAGTAAACCTAGGTGTTATGGTGAGATGAGAAAAAAATTGCCTTCATAATTGTTACACAGAAAATAACATGATATTGATCCACAGTAGTTTGGTTGCTGATATGTCAAATGTCTTGAAAACCTGATTTGGGGATACAACAGCATGGATACCATGAAACCCCCAAGAGATTACAAAAGGGTCATGATTCAAAGTTTCAGCAGAACAATTGTCCGTAATGTGAAATGAAGGCAAACAATTAAGAATGGACACAATCAAGCTTTTTGACTTGGCTTGGCTTCTTACCTAAGCCCCAGTGTGATTTAATACAACCACTGTATTAAACTCTTCTGGATTTTCTAGACGTTCATTCATAAACTTAAGAACCACAGCTCTGAGGCATTACTTGCAAAAATAAAAAGGATAAATAAAGTAAATTAGGGTGCACTTTGTTTGAGGGTCTCTTTAGGAGGCAGTACACATATTACTGGCTGTCACAGTGGGTGAGTGATGAAGGCACAGGTGGCGTCATGTGGGGATACAGATGAAAACCGGGCAAATGATTGATAATTGAGAAAAGAAATTGCCAAAAAAAGTAGATGATAACCGAATTGTACAATAACAAGGAAAAACAATAACCATGGTTCTGCTCTAATTTATTTAAATTAAATGGTAGATTTCTTACATATTTCTATTTTGCATAACCTTTTTAAGTACTGGTACAAAAGTTGCTAATAATAATAATTCTGTCTAATCGTATATTCAAGTCAACTTTATTATCCAAATAGGAATTTCAGTTGGACAATGAAACAGAAGGACATAAAAACACCACACAACATCCAATTGCCAAAACATTTCCTTAATTTCCTTCCCTACTCCCAAAATCTTATTATTGCAATGTATTTTAGAAGCATATTTTATATTACATATTCGATAAGAATAAACTTAATCTCTCTCTAGAGTAACACAGGCAGAACTGGAATCATTGGGGCTGCTGGTCAGTTGGAATTGGAAACAATATGTGTACCTGGACCTGACCTTTACACACCCAGTAGGAGCTTTGAGGCTGCGTGTTTTCAAATGGAGGCCAGCAATAGAAAGTAGAGAGTGGGAATGAACAAGGAAGTGCTTTTTTTGTGGAGAGGCCGAAGGATGTGGAAGGTAGAACCAGAGGTGGGGAATTCAAACTGGGGTCGTAATGGCTTGAACCGATGAAAGAAACATTAGAATAAATCAATGCTTTTCTCCACTGTCGTTTAAAGAGAAAAACAGCTATTTTATCATGTTGCAGAACAGAAAGTTTTCTAAATTACCACTGGCATTTTAAACTGTTGTTGTCCAGTGCTAAAAACTAAGTCTCTTGGGAGCTTTGTTGTAAGACAGTAATTTGTTTTTCACCTTCACCAGAAATATTAAAGCATTTTTTGTACATTTGCCCATGCACTTAAGTATTTCTGCTTTTATCTTGGGTCTCATCAGACCCGCTTTACTGGGCACGTGGTAAAAAGTCAATTTTATCCAGGAGTGCTTAGCTCCAGCATCTTTTCAAATGCTTTAGCGACTAAAGCTTTTTGGTTTGGCTTTTGCAATTTGGAGATTTAAAAATATTAAAATATATAAGGTCAGCCATGCTGTAGATAACCCAATCACAGTTCGTAGCCATATGTTTTGGTTAGGCACTTAAAACTGTATCACCTACCAAATGTGCATATTAAGCCACCAAATCAAATGCATTCATCTAATCAGAAAAGACAGCTATGATAGCACAAACAAAATGAATGCAATTAATAAAAATTGATTTATTCCAAGGCATCCAAGGCAGAGTAACGCCCACTTTAGTGTTAAATCACTTAATCTATTTAGTGTTTAACAGCTTATTTTTATGCACAATTTTGCACCTATAATCGACTGGCAAGCAGGGAGGTGCAGCTGTGCATCTCTAAATTCTGTGTGCACCCCAGTTTGACAAGTAGTTTATAATTGCCCCTGGCTTTTATTGGTATTCAATCTTAGTCTGTCTAAACGTTTGAGCACAGAACACAAAGTTAATCAGTTAACTTCAGAGGTGTGAATAACAGTGAGCCCAAGCTTTTTATTTGGCTGTAAACTGAAAACATCAGGGTTTGAAAATTAAAAGCTAAATATAAGACAGAAGTTCAACATTTCAGCTGTTATTTCCTGGTATACAGTTCAGAAGACAGCAGCTATTTCTGAATCAACCAACTTTTCTTGTGTGCAAAAGTACTGGAACATGTGACTGTGAGGTGTGTTTTCCTGCCCAAGTGTGTCCTGTAACATTGATTATTCAAATAATAAATAGCTGAATGTCTATGCTCAGTTACATACATGTTTATTTGCCTGTGCAGACTGTGCATTTATAGTTATAGGATAAATATGAAATTAATATGAATATGACCAATATGAAAATCAGAGAGCTGTCTATGGGTGAAAAACAAGAAATTATGAAGCTGGAAAAAGATGTCAAATAAATTAGAGCCATTGCACAAATATTTGCCATATTGACCAGTTCAACCATTTGGGACGTCCTGGATTAGAAAGTTTGCCACTGGTGTACTAACTAACAGATTTCGAACAGGTACACTAAGGAAAACAAAAGCAATTGATGGCAGAAACATTGTGCATGCTATACAGAAAGACCTTAAAACAACTGTTAGTGTTGATACGATTTACCTTTACCAATGTGATGGAAAGTTTGGAGAAAGAAATGTCATTTCATGGTAATGTCATGGCGTGGGCTTGCTTGGCTTCTTCTGGGACAGGCTCATTAATCTTCGTTGTTGATGTTACAGATGATAGCTAAAGTAAAATGAACTCAAGTGTACTGAAACATTTTTCTGTAAAATTAAAGAAAGGTGCAACCAAACTGATTGAAATGAAAGGAGGTGGAAGGCTTTGGACTGGCCTAGTAAATCTCCAGACTAAACATTTATATTTACGGCATTTAGCAGACACCCTTGTCCAGAGCGACTTACAACTCATACAGCCTTATAATTTAAGTAATGGTGGATTAAGGGCCTTGCTTAAGGACCCAACTGTGGTAACTTGGCAGAGGTGGGATTTGAACCCATGACCATCAGGTCCAGAGTCCAGTACCTTAACTGCTAGGCTACCACAGTCTGCTACCACACTCCTAAGGAGGAGACTGAAAGCAAACATCAACTAAAGGAGCCCAGAACAACCCAAAACAAACATCAACTAAAGGAGGCTGCAGTGAAAACCTGAAAAAACATCACAAAAGAAGAATGCAAAAGCTTATTGATGCCAGTAGGTCACAGGCTTAATGCAGTTCTTGCAAGCAACGGATTTGCAAAAAATATTACATTGTAAACTAAATATTAACATGAAAACTTATTTAGTTTACATTTTTTAAGTTTATCTGTTCCAATACTTTTGCTCACATGGAAAGTGGGCTCAGACAAATGGTGCAGATGTAAAATACCTAGAAATAAGAGCTGAAATGTAGATCTTTTTCTTCATATTCATTGTTTAACGTCAAACCCAAATGTTTTCAGTGTACAGCAAAACTAATAGGATTATCCTCACTGTTCCAGTACTTTGGGAAGGGAGTGGATGATACTCATAGCAATACACTTTGAAACACCCATTCATTATTGAAATTATACAATTAGTTTCAGCATTGATACAGTGCAATTCAGATTTGTTCCAAATCAGTTTAACATGATTTAAACATTTAACATGGTGTGACCCAGGCTTAATTCAATGAGGAACAACGATTTTAACACGTTTCACTGACTATTTTGCCTATCAACTGACACATGAATTATCTCTCCAAATCTCTTCCTAAAGAATATAATATGCTGTAATAGTAATATAAAACTCAGTTGATCATGACATCTACCCACTGGTTTTTTAAGGCTACTTGCTAAGCATATGACAGGAACTCCGTCATACTGCTCTGCACTTTATCATATAGCGCTTGGCTGCACATTGTGCTAAAATGTTGCAGGCTCAGCATTGTGTATCTATTTCTGGCTTAGATACAGGATCAGGTGTCTGAATCCAATATTGCATGGAAAGAAATATATCAATTTTAACCAGGTTACTGGTTACCACTTTTAATTCATTAATAGCAAGCTCTAAAATAAACAACTAATTTGCCCAAAATGCTATGTTAAATGACAATATGACAAAATGTTAAATCACAAGAAACTGGAGTTATGGTTATCTGTTCAATTAAAGATGAACCATAGAAGCAGAAGACAATGTAGGAATCCTAATAGACTGTTCAGGTCTGCAAAGCAAAACATTCACAGCATTGAGGAGACGGAATGCGGAATATTTGGTTGCTGCAGGAGTAGTGATTAACTGATATACATTGCATCGTTAGTAATACAAACCGGAAATGAATGTAAGAGTCATAAGAAAAACTTACCTACAAAATCCAAAAAGAGGATTTTTACATAGGCAACACAAAACTGAGATAAGCCTAAGTTTAACTGATGTGGTTTGTTGCGAAAAGCTTGGTTTTAAATAACAAACTGTTTGGAGGAAAGGCATTTTAAGGAAATAATTGCAAACTATTAAGCATGGCAGTAGCGGTGTTAAGCTCTGGGGAAAGTGTGGTTAGTAGGAAGATGTATTGTAATTCATATCAACAAATAAAAGCCAGTGTTGCACAGTCAGTGATGAAAACTACAAAAGAGGTTGGACATTACAAGGGAATGTTCAGTACCACACTTAAATCTAATCCTAACCATTTTATTATCCACAATAATAGTATTTTGTATTGGAATGCCGTCACAGTTCCTAGCGTTAATAATTTATGGTAATCTTAAGGTAGACGCCAGACATGCTGCGCATACTACAGAGTCTGCTCAGTTTGTTTGCATGTGACAAAAACCTTCTAGTGTGTTTTCCCCATGTCCAGATCCTGGTGTAATTCTTGGTGGGCACAAGCATGCTGAATAATCCCATGACCTCTGCATAATGGGCTTTATGAAAGTGTTCATCATATCTTATAAAACACACGACCTATGGTCTTTGCTGAGAAAGTTTACAAGAAAAGAATCAGTACAACCATTATGCAAATTTTATGAGCTGGCACCACATAAAGAGCACTCATGATAAACACATTTGTCATATTAAAAGTCTACATTTGACATCATAAGAGTCTGTTTATTTTGGCTGATTTACTTTTCTGATTTATTTTATTTCAGAATGAAGGTCAAGATACAGCATTAAAACTGTGATTATGGGTCAAACGTAAACAAACAAAAAAATGCAAAAAAGGATTCATTATTTATTGAATATTAAGACAGATTTAAACAATTTGATTAAAACAAAGTTATTTATGTTTTCTGATTATTTTTAAAGCACATAAAGATGATACATTACAAATGAAATACCAGTATGGAATAAATATATTTAGTTTAGGCAACTTATGTAAGAATCAAGTCATCATCTGAAGGGCAAAGTGGTTTAGGCTTAAAGCTTAAGTCAGTTCAGTACCTGTTCAGTTAGTAACTTATACAATGGCTAAAATAAATATTTTGAAATCTTATGTTATCAGATCAGTTTTAGTAGTATATCCCAGGCTTAAAGTATTCAAAAGTTGTTTGTACCCATCTCTCTCAACAATTGGTAGTCTTTCACAATGCATTTATGTCTTGAAATCTGTTTTCTTTTTAAAAGGCTTTTTTGCCGAGTGACTATGCTAAGGTTTGTTGAGTGTGTTTTTGTGCTGGCACCCTGGCTGGTTTAGACTTATCCTGGACAACTGACTCCTGAATTTTGTCATAATCTTCATATTCTGCACAGTGGTTAATTTGCAGATGTTAAAATTATTTTGTTATAGAATTGTCTTTAACAGCACATGAACTTTGACATAGTTTGCAGGCATCTTTTGTACAACCACAAAACCAAGCCATGTAACGATGTCACCTACTAGGCTGGTGATGTTTGTACTGTGTCTCCCGAATCAGTTTTTTTCACACATTTTTAACTTTAGTCATGCACTTTAAATTCTAGCATTTGTTGTGACTCTAGCAAACATTCAGTGTGCATGTGCAGTAGTCTGTTCTACCTAACTATACTGTATACCATATATAGGTTCTAAATGTTATTTACAATATACTGTTTCTTGCCGTGTTGCTGCACATTTACTGTCTATACAGTATGTAGTTGCTTTTAAAAAAATGAGAGTAGTATAAACTGGGATGAACCTGGGTGCTCTTGTGGTTTTGATATGACATTTAGTTTTTAAAATACTGTTGATGTCCATGTTAGCTGCCATAGTAAATTGATTCCACTTTTGAGCTTATATCACATTTGGGTATGTTTCTATGTTAGAACTTGATTAAAGTTGTCAAAGGATCAAGTGTGATAAGAGATATACACTGGATTAAATTTAGCAGTCATTTGAGCACTCTGAGTGGATGGATGTTAATAATTGACAAGGCATATGTTCCAATTAATGTGCCCTCTTCATATTGAATCTCGTATTTCAATTTCCTTATCTGGGTCACAGTCACCATGGAGTAGTGGGATAAAATTTGCTTCTTTACATCATTAAACCAAGTGGACTACAACACTAGATTGGCTGCCACATGTCTAGGATGGGTAATGGTACTGTCTTGTGCGTATAGTGTTGAGTCAATGTTGTAAAGACAATAGTCTGCAGGGAAGCAAATCCAGCGTGCATTTTTTTCCAAATGATAATAATTAGGTAATTACATTGAATAACAAAGAATTCGTCCAGTGCAAACATAACTGGTTATCTGATAATCCAAAGTATTTCTTACCTAGCTACTTCTGTGACGGTGTTGTGTAAAACAGAAATAAAAACAGAATACGATAATTTGCAGATCCTTTCCAACTTATATTCAATTAAATGCACTGCAAAGACAAGATGTATAATGTTCAAACTGATAAACATTGTTTTTTTGCAAATATTCACTCATTTGGAATTTGATGCCTGCAACACAAAAGATTTGGGACTGGGCAACTAAAGGAATGCTCAAAAAACATCTGTTTGAAACATTCCACAGGTCATGATTGGGTATAAAGGGAGAATCCCCAAAAGGCTTAATCATTTCCATCAAGGATGGGGCGATGTTGACCACTTTGTTAACAACTGCATCAGCAATGCCTCAGTGCTCATCCGAGATAAACTGAAGCAAAGTGAAAAAGACCACATTTCAAATTGTTTTTGGATATCATGGGCGTTGTGTCCTCCAGACCAAAGAATAAAGGACTGCCTGGATTGTTATCAGTGCAGAGTTCAGAAGCCAGCATCTCTGATGGTATGGGGTGTGTTAGTGCCAATGACATAGGTACCTTGCACAGCTGTGAAGGCACCATTAGTGCTGAAAGGTATATAGGCTTTGGAGCAACATAGGCTGCAATCCAAGCAATGTTCTTTAAGGGACGCCACTGCTTATTTCTGCAAGACAATGCCAAGCGTAGGTACTACACTGACCAGCAGTCCAGACCTGTCCAGACGTGTCTTTTATGAACTGCACCTACAAAGCTTTAACAATTATTCTCCTTGGTTCCGAAACACTTATCGAATGTTGCTACAAGGTGATTTAACACAGTGGTAAACATGCCTGAGCCCCAACTTTTCTGGAACGTGTTGCAGGTATGAAATTGAAGCGTATTTGTAGCGTATTCAGTTGATTATAGGTTAAAAAGGATTTGCAAATCATCAGTATTATGTTTTTATTATGTTTTACACAATGTCTCAACTTTGAATTGGAGTTGTACTTGACTGTACATACCAGAGATGTTCATAAGTCGCAAAATACAAGTCCAAGTCAAGTCACGAGTCTTTAGGCTAGAGTCTAAGCCAAGTCTCAGGTCAATACAACATATTTAAGTGTATGATTAAAAATACACACACACACACACACACACACACACACATATATATATATATATATATTTGCTCATGTTAAAAAAAAACCAACAGATTAACTTCGTGTAAAAACAACTGTTTTTTTTTACTCCAATGTGTCACACCCACGCTCTGCTCGGCAGACCACACCCACACACGATAACCGTCACCCTTGTATTAATCACACACACCTGTACCATATTTCACTCCTCATTACACACCCTACTTGTTCTCCTCATCCACACTCCTTCCTCGCTAAGTTTCTTGATCCTACTGGAGTTCTAAGCGGTCTTTCTAGCTCATGTGTTATGGCGTTTACTTACTGTTGCCGACTCGTTTTCCGTCCCTCGATTTTTGCCTTTGCCTCGCCCTTTTGAATCCTGTTCGCAGTGTTTGGTATTTCGACCCTGGATTGTTTTGGTTTCCGATTTCTGCATACCGATTTTGTATTAAAGCCTGTCTCTGGAACTCTGCGTGTGACTCCGTCATTTTTTCTACGTCGCCTCTAATTCTATGCATATTTTACTTAAAAAAGACAATTTCTTTGTTCTTGAGCTCTTAAAACATTTTAAAACATAGAGCAAACTAAAAGTGATATCTTTTTAGTCTCGTAAAGTGAACACCAACTGCTGGTTTCATTATAGTATAACATGCTTTATAACTTAGACTTATGTAGGGGTGTCAGTAGCTTCTTTACATGTTGCCACCCTTCGGTTATATCCAATAAATTGAAATTCCCTGTAGCCGAAGGTTACCACATACGGTACTCCAGCCGAAGTCATGCTACCCTCTTTTGCTTACATGTGATGCTTGTCATTGATTTCCTGCTCGCGATAAGCGGATGTGGTGATACGTCACAAGACAAGGGGTTGCGTCCCAAATCACCTAAATAGAATTACGGAAAAATGGCAACATTTACACACAAAGAAAGTATTTCTCTGTAACTTTCACGCACAGTGCCTGGATAACGGACTAACTCCTAATGCTCACGAGTCGAGAGTCATTAGGGACAAGTTTCAAGTCAACTCTGAAGTCTTTTTCTAGCGACTTAAGTGCGACTTCGACTCGCGTCGCTCACTCGAGTCCCCATCTCTGCTTTATGAGCACTTACTTATGGTAGCATTTCATAAGTTACTGGAAAAAATTTAACCTAAAATATTAAATGTGACTTATAAATGTGTATTTTTTAATATGGTGCATTACAGTGTGCAGAGCTCTTCTTCCTGTAAATGACGCGTTCAATTATTTTCACCAATATTGAAACTTTTGTACAAGACTGTCTACCACACTTGTATGGTGTTTTGGATAAAAACACCTGCTAAACTGATTAAGATGTTCACTTACCAGCCATTTTATTAAGTACACCTGCATGTTAATGCAAGCATCTAATCGGGCAATTACATGGTAGCAACTCAAAGCATGCAGGCAAGTTGTCAAGACAGCCTGATTAAGTTGCATCACAATAGGGATAAAATATGATAAGGGTCTTTGAATATGGCATGGTGTTGGTGCTAGACAGGCTGGCTTATTCAGAAACTGATGATCTACTGGGACAACCATCTCTAGGTTTGAGAATGGTCCAAAAAAGGGAAAATGTCCAGTGAGCAGAAATTCTCTTGACAGAAACCTATGGTTGATACCATAGGTCATAGGAGAATGACCATAATGAATAGAGGTGACAGGAAGGCAAAGTTAACTTAAAAACATTTGCTAAAACTACATTATGTGGATCTCTGAACACACAACATATCAAACATTAAAGCAGATAGGCTACAACTGCAGCAGACCACACCAGGTGCCACTGCTGCCAGCTAAGAACAGGCGACTCAGGCTACATTGGCGCTGCGATATTCCGATGGTAGGTTCAGAACTTGGTGAACCTAATTGATAATGTGTATCAAACCACGTGATGATTGTATATGGTAGGCATTTATCCTACCTTGTATAAACAATTCAATGGTGTAAATGTGTAGGGGATAATTTTGGCAAACGTTGGGCCAATGAATACAAACTGAACATTGTTAATAGATAGCTGTGTCTGTCCCTTTATGACCACGTGTATATTTGCCTTCAGATTGCTGCTCATAGCAGGAAACATACCATATCAAATCAAATGAAACTGGTTTCTTTAACATGACAGTGAGTTCACTGTACTCAAATAGTATCTATCGTTACCAGATCTCAATCCAATAGAGCACCATTGAGATAAGGGTGAATGGGAGATTGGCACCATGGATGTGCAGCAACAGCGTCATGCTTCCATGTCAGTTTGGACAAAGTCTTTGAGGAATATTTCCAGCAGCTTGTTGAATCTGTGCCATGAAGAATTAAGGCAGTTTAGAAAGAATAGAAAGGGGTCCAATCCACTACTCGTAAGGATTTACCATTTATAGGATTTACATGTGTAATTGCCCATAACAATACTTTAAGGCATGTTTAAATAATGTAGATTTGTATGGATTTAACATCTGGTTTAAGGTAATTACATTTTTATTTTGTATGCACCAGTGTATAATCCACTCTACTCTACTGCACTCTGCACTGAAAGAATTGTATTCCTGTCTGGATACACTTGCCCATATGAATGTCCCTCTAATCTGATCGTCATGAGGAGCCTACTAATGTTGCTCCAGTTTAACTGCCAGCTGGTTCTCAACGCTGTGTGATGTGGGCTGTACCAGCCGGCAACTCTGGGTGCAAGGGCAGGAACAACCCTAGATGGGACGCCAATCCATCATAGGGCACACACACTGTCAAACATTAAGAGCTACTTTAGAGACAACAGTTCTTCAGTCTTTGGATTGTCGGAGGAAACCGGAGTACCCAGAGTAAACCCACACAGACATACAGACTCCAGAAAGAAAGGACCCAGGCCGCTCCACCTTGGGATTGAACCCAGGACTTTCTTGCTTTGAGGCAGCGGTGCTACACACTAAGTCACCTTGCTGCTCCTCTAGTGAGGCACTCCTCTTTATCATTTGTTTAATAGAGTAGTTAGCAAATAAGTGATTGCATTAGTGCACTCTGCTGTTGACTCTTAGCATCACTCATCTGACTCTTATAGTCGATCAACCATGGAGCCACCCAGGACAAAGTGTACTGTGAAATTTGACAGTAGAACCATGAAGTGGCCAAATTACCATCAAATATTCATGGTAGAACTGTGAACTTTATGGTCATGCTGTGAAAGTTCACATTAAAACTGTCAAGCAATTTACAGTTTTACTATGAAATCTCACAGTACATTTTTTCTTGGGCAGGCTGGCAGCTTCTGGATCTACAGACAGATTTCTGGATGATCAGCCCTGATTCAACATTGGTAATGTATGTTGTAAATGTTCAAATAATTGTCATTGTTAGTTAATTGTGTCTGAATCTTGTATGATATGGTTTATGCGGCTCTTTCTCTCATTTTTCTAATTTCTGTTCAATGATTTCTGATGCAGAGCAACCCAGAACTTATTTTTGATTAATACTTCCAGATGTTCATTTCATGTAATTCCTTGAAGCATTTCTGTCGAAACCTAATCCTTTACAAGCATTTATCATGGCTCAAGGGTGCTTTTTAATTAGTTGTCCATTACTTACTTTAACAAACAACACCATTCTCTGAGCCCCACTAATACATTTAAATAACACGCTGTACTAATTGGATACGCAGAAGAACTGCCATGAGATTATAAGTGGGTAGCATCTTGCTACAATGTTACAGCTTGCCTGGAGCCTAATTTTCATAAACGGGAAGCTCCGGCGATGTCAGACCTGTTGGAATTTAGTGCTGAACTTCCCACACAGATGCCAGAGGTGTCATCCGCATAGCTCTATAAATAAGGCATAAAGAGTTTGCAACTAGAATGAATATAAATGTCTTATAACTGTGTGAAGTGCTGACAGGGCTGAGAGGCTGGGGGTGAACCTCCACTTGAATATACTGCACTCTGCACGGATAGTGCTAACCACTCTGTTTTATGATATATA
Organism: Parotocinclus haroldoi; assembly: GCA_034779995.1. NCBI lineage: Eukaryota > Metazoa > Chordata > Actinopteri > Siluriformes > Loricariidae > Parotocinclus > Parotocinclus haroldoi. The sequence continues at coordinate 25,050 of JAUZST010095539.1, forward strand.
GAAGGTAAATGGAGAGTCCGTCTGCACTTTTGCATGGGTGTAAATAACGCTATTTAAAGTAAAAAAAAAGTATACTCAAGGGAGGAAAAAAATGTCACATCTAAAATTGCTAAATATTGAGCTCTTAATGGGGTAAAAAAAATAGCAAAAAGTAAGAAAATGCACTTGTCAGGCCTGTGCCACCACTGCTGCAGTAGAATTGTCTGGGAGATGGAAACAGGACATTTCTTTATGTAGTCTTCTTGTACACAAAGATTCATGAAAATATTTACGTTTGACATAAAGCTCAAAATTATATGCCTAGGTGTTTGAAATCTATTTTTTTAAATCACTAAATCTGCCACACCTGATACAGCTCATCAAAAACCAGAAAAAATATTTTAAACAGAGATCTGCAGTATGCACATTTGCGAGTCCCAAAGTAAACACTTGAGAAGATCTAGTCCCTCCACCTCCTCAAAATATGCTGTCAGAAACGACTTGGCTGGACTTCGTCAGGAAACTACGGCATTAGTGGACCACTGCCAATATCTCATGTTACAGCACAAAACTAGTGTATTGTTGCAATTGCACCACTGTTGTAGTTGTTATAATTTCCTTGACTTGACTAGTCATTATAAATTTAGAAAAGTATTTTAGAACATTATTTTATTTATCTGTTATTATTTACTTAGTTGTATTATTAATACAAACTTCATTATTTCCATTAACATATAAGCCACCCAAGGAGGATGGGTCTCATTTTGAGTCTTGGTCCTCCCATGGTTTCTTCCTTACAACATTTAGGGAGTTTTTCCTTGCCACTGTTGCCCTTGACTTTCAACCGACAAAATTGTGGAATTGGTGGTATAAGTCATGAAGGGAAACTCCATGAGGATTCTGAGATTAACTGAGTTTAACTGTTCACCAAACATCCACCAAAATAGTGAATTATATGAAGTCATGACCTCAAGAATAGGATAGGGTGGGAACATGAGTCTCTACTCCAAAATAAGTCAGGGTGTTCCCCTTGGACACACTTTCACATCTCACACACCACCTCACTGGCTGGAAATATATAGCAAGTATTGGATACCTGGCAGGTACACTGTATATAACGTGAAAAATACACTGAATTCCTCCCTCCGACGATCCAACCACAATATCCCAACCTTTTCAGACAAAGTGGATGCTTTCACAAAAAAAAAAAAAAAAGAAAAAAAAAAAAAGAAATCGGTGCTGGGCAGCCCATGTGGATAGATGAGATTTCAAAATATGTTCAGGGATAAATTGTTTTTTGGAGAACATGAATTCATCTGCTATGAGTGCGAATCTCATGAAATTCAGAATTACCAATCACATCTGAGGTCTACTTGATAGTTATATCAATCCAAGGAGCAAATTCTGGAATAGTAAGACTGTTTATTTGCTCCTCTAGCAATGACCTACTGTGTCAGCTTGAAGATGTGTGGTTCAAGCATTCCAGAGATCAGACGCTACTTCTTTCATGACTGAAGCAAAGCCAAAGTCCGTTTTATTTCTACAGTGATTTGGTTTCATTTCTACTGTTATTTGTCCCAAAACAGCTTTACAATTTTATCTTATCTTCTCTTATCTAAAGCCCATCACAATTTGAGCAAGCCTAGAGCGGCACTAGCAAGAAAAAAATAACCATTAAAAGAAGGAAACCTTGAGAGGAAAAAGACTCAAAAAAGGAACCCATCCTCCTTGGGCAGCCTGGATGTTATATGTAAGAATTAAACAAAGTTACCAAATTAATATATTTAATAAAATAGAGAATATACACAATTTAGTCCAGTACGCAGACCATCATGTCTCTTCATCAGTGGGGAAATTTAATGTATGCTTTGTCAGTTGGATGGGGGAGTTACTGCCCTGTAATATGGTCACAAGACATGACCAGTGAGGTTTTCACTATGTTGGTTTATTAAAGTGTGTGTGCAATCTCCCACGTAACGGTCAGGCATATGATGAGTTAATATTTAAGCAATTCTTGTTTTAATAATCAATATACCCATGAGCACCAATAGAAATACCTCACTGAAAACATGACAGGTGCTTTTGACCATCAAACTATTTTATTAAACTCTATTCATGCGTTTCTTCGAAAGTTTATCTTTCCATCATGCTTGCTTATCTTTATACCTGCAGCTTCCTGAAGCAATACCCCTGAGTAGCGCTGCCAAATTCAATACACAGGAAGTTCTGGAGGAGAGTTCCATTCTTGTTTCCTGTCAACGAGTAATTGACTGATTGAGCTAATTGATTCCATTGTGTGTCCTTTCACACAAAATGCTTAATCAGCAGCTAATATAAAGTCACTGCCTCTGAGCACATTAAACACTGAGAGCAGTGAAGCAGCCAAATTAATGTGGTGGAAACTCACTGTGTAGGACGCTAACCTTAATCTAATCTGAAGATATTTAAAAAAATTAAAGCCTCATAAACACATTAGAGGCATGCAAATGAATGGCTATTGTTTTGAATAAAGTATTGCCCAGACAGTTTAATATTGCTAAATGACCAGAGACAGAAAGCCCGTTTCTTACCATAACATAAGCAGAAACAAAGAAAAGCTCTTATCCACCTATACCATCAACTGGCAGAAGGATAATTAAACAGTTACATGTGTGTGAAATAGCCATCAGGTTTGAGATGTTTAGGCCATTAATCAAACTACCTAGAAAATGTTTTTTTCAATTAATTTTACCTCGCTCTTTCTTTTTCCTAGCGTTTCTACTGCATCAGCGGAGAGGCTGCTTCTCATGTTAATGCGACCAGAATAAATTCCAACTGGTGTGACCCAGCATATGACTGTCACAATTCAGGTAAAAGGGGCAAGGAAGCCAGGCGTAAATGCATGTTTGCAAGTATAATATAATATAATTATTTGCAGTATAAATCATCATTACAAACACCAGTGCTACATGCTATGGCTAACTACCATGTGTTGGCCAAACAAGATATTGAAAAAGCTAACAGTATATGCTAACAGTAAACATATGCTAAGACCTAGAGCTAAAACAGCTAAGCTAAGTGCCATGTAATGTTTAGTCAGCTCCATTTGGACAGAGGTTTTTGTGGGAGAAATGTTTCTGACTGCTTATATACAGCACATTTGCATAATGACCAATACCAGCATAATGGCATAAAATGTGACAGGAGATCATATTAATATATAAACTGCCATGGCCATTAATTACTTGAGCTACTAGGCCAAACTTTGTAACCTATTTCTCTGGGTACATGTCTATATACAAGTAATAATAGCTCTAGTAGTGAGCTTGATGATTTGTTAATTTGGCTTATTTAAAGTCACTATCAGCATTAGTGTCCATTTCAGTGGCACACACACAAGGTTTCATCTATGTACAAATTTATCTCAGTACTAGTCATATAGGTACATTTAAGCCAATTCCAATGTAGAGTAATCAATTAACCTAACACGCATGTCTTTGGGAGGAAACTGGAGTGCCCGGAATAAACCATACAAACACAGGAAAGACATGCAGACTCCACACAGTCAACGTCCAAAGTCCCAGAACGCTCCACCCTTGGACTGAACCCAGGACGTTCTTGTTGTGAGGCGGCAGTGCTACGGACCAAGCCCTGGTGTCGCCCAAACTAGAGGTAGTATGGGAAAAAGCGTAAAGGAGGAAAAGCGTTTAAAAAGCAAGCAAGCAGTAAAGCAATCAAACAAGCTTATGGGTTTATGCTTCTCGTGCAAAACTGTGAAAACTTTTATAGCTATGAACTTAGCTTTGGAGTGCAACATTGGACACCTTGGCACCTGGCATTGGTGGATAACTCTCCTGGAACTGAGGTGAGGCGAGGCTCACTGAGCAGCTTTATTTATCAACACTACAGCCCCATCCTTACGACTTAATGACATCATCAGTGGGCGAGGCTGATCTAAGTACTTAAGACAAATATTGTGCAGGATACAGACTCTGTGTATGGACCTATTTGGAAAAGAAACTCTGTGTTTGGGTATATATGAATATATGTTTCTATGTCCATGTGTGGTATGGGTTTGGAAAGGTGATTTTTTTGTACTTTACAAATAGTACACAAATTGCATGTCTTGTCTTTGTGTGAGGGTTGTTACATCTGCATACAATAAGCAACACACTAGAGTCCCTGTTTCATTATTTATGTGTGCATAGTTACAACCTAACGAGCAACTGTTATAGTATTTTTGCATGCATTTTTAAAATATGTTTCATCACTTGGAGTAGGGAGTCCATTGCAGGTACTGGTAGGGATCTTTACCATTTTTACCTTAGTCAAGGCCAATTGAGTCTACATAATGGGTGTCCACAAGCTAGGTCACCAAAGTGGTGGGCTAATGGATTATTGCATATGAGCTCTGAGTGTCAAGACTAGAGACTTAAATGCAACTTAATGACTTGTTCCCACAGCTGACAAACACAGAACCACAACTGTGGGTCACGTTCTGTTTAATAAATATAAGCACACAATGAAAGCAAAGTTTCACATTTTTAAATTGACTCTGGTCACAGATGAGGATTTGGAGCCTCAGAATTATCTGTGCAGGTGCAGTGATACACTCTAAACACACCACCCAACCATGTTGCACACCAGACTTAAATACACCACCCAACCATGGTGCAAGTCAGAACTCATACCCAGGCCTCCAGGACCTGCTGGTTTTAGTAACTCATTTTCAAATAAACGGCAAATACCAAATTGTTGTTCATTTTAAACTGATTCCTGTGCTTGAATTGATTCATGCTGGCTTTATGTCGATTGTACTCAATAGAGTCAGCATTGGCTACAAACCAAGACAAATACCAGGTTACAGAGAGTAATATAGTATAGTATAGTGGGTGGGGAATCTGGTCAAAAGTCAAGATTTAAACACCAAGCAGGTAATGGAGCAAAATAAGGCATTTTGGAAAGAACTACCACTGGGAAGGAGATAGCAGAGCATGCTGCACATGCTGTACACTCGAATGAATTCAGGCTAAACAGGGGGCCTCAGGCATATGACACACAAGAGGCACAACTGACCTGAACCTAAGCTGGTCACACTGGGCTAAGACTGTGTGCTAGATGTAATATCACTTTCTAACTTATAAACAGAGAAGTGTGTGCTCTAATCTTAGGGTCAATCACTTGAGTGTTTTGCCCTTCACTGAGCTTACAGTAAGTCTAAGAAACGATATAGTGCTGAAACTCAGACCTATGGTACAAAAAATAGTAAGACTTTTTGAACACTTAATTTTCAATTGCAATTGTAAGAAAGTGCATTTTTTTACACTCCAGGTAAAGAATTCCAAACCGAGTTTCATTTCATAGAGCATTAAACATAGTAAAAGGGCTAAAAACTATGAAGGACACTGCAAAAACATTAGATTTTCAGGCAACAGTCAAGTACTGAACTTTAGATTAAAAATATTCAAAGTCCTTGCTACCGTGTTGCCATTGTTGGGTCTTTAAGAAAGATCTCAAGTGCTTGGATTGTATTAATTACAAGATGTCTTTACCCAGGGTGATAAACAACTGAGCTGAGTAAGGTTTAACTCAAGTGCTCAACATGGGCTTGTTGTTGGGGAGCTTACTGGAGCCTGGATATGAGCTCAATGAGATGTTTCTTTTAATTGATTCAGAGTCCTAACCACTGTGCCACCTGTATGTTCCATTTTAGTATTCATTCAATGTTGCACTCAGCTGTGATATGGGGTTATTGCTAATATACTCATCAATCATTTTTTCAGGCAGACCTACCTGTTTCAACACTCATAGCCCATCAAATTATTTCCGGTTACTATATAAAAGTCAAGCCTAGATGTTTTTATTGTCATTTCAACTATATACAGTGGAGTACAGTACACAGTGAAACTTTCATCCAGGTCCTCCCAGGAACTTGGTGCTTTTGATGAGATCCACAGCCGAACCATCAATGTGAGGTGGGGAGTCTACATTTACGACATTTAGCAGACACCCTTATCAGAGCGACCCACAACTGATATATTCTTACATTTCAAGCAATGCAAAGCAAACGCACTATAGATCTCCCCCCTATTAGTCACAATCTAACATTCCATTAACTTGTGGTATTGATGATTTGGGTTTGAAGACAACCTCCAGATGTCACTGTTGTTCTGAAATAATTGCTTCCCAGAGTTTGGAACTAGTACTTGCATATGTATTTCCATTGCAAGTTCAGTTTGAGCATGTAAACTTTGAGATTTGTATTCAACACAGAATGTTTCTATGTGAAAACAAAGATTCTCCACGATGCCAAGAACCTCAAACCACACAGGACTCGAACCTGCAATCTTCTGATCCTAAGCCAGACACTTTATCCATTAGGCCACTGGACCTGACAATGCCTTGTTCTTCTGAAGCCAACAACCATCTCTTTTGTTTTTGATTCTACACCAGCCTTTAAACTTTAAACTTTAAACTTTAAACAATTAAACTTTCTCTCTGTATGCTGACTATTCATTCTTGATGATGAGACCCACCACAGTCATGGCATCTGCAAACTTGATGACGCGATTGGAGTTGCATTGCTGCAAAGTCGTGAGTCAGCACTTTGAAGTTCTACAACTACAGACTGTACTTAATCTGTTTCTTTGTTGGTCCACTTTACTGAGAAAAATCCACCATACAAATTGTGCTTGAAGTGAACAAAGTATGTAGTGGTATCCCTAATAAAGTGATTGTTGAATATAAATGTGACTATATTTTGGCACTCAGTAGGATAATTTTCTCTGTTTCATTTGCACCTGTAGACTCCCAAAAAAACCAGAGAATTAAATCCAAACTTTAGTTCCACACTCAAAGTGATTTGTCTTATGACTGAGGGATAATTGCTAAAGATACGCTTTATTGCATGCCAGTTTTTTAACATGAACATATAAATTAACTTAAACCAGTGCCCTTCTTCTATAGATAAGAAAATGTTTACCCTCACACACAGGTAAATGTCTTTTGAGACCAAACCTCGCAGTTAATTTTAAACATTGCAGTTCATACAAATTGCAAAACTTTTTTACTGAACAAAGTACAAAGGAATTATGCATTTTAAATATTTACTGCATCACAGCGGGTGGCATGGCGTCTTGGTGGGTAGGACTGTTGCCTCACAACAAGAAGGTCCTGGGTTTAATCCCAGGGTGGGGCGACTTGGGTCCTTTCTGTGTGGAGTCTGCATGTCCTCCACGTGTCTGCACTCTGAAGTATGATGGTGAGTCTGTGATGTTGTGTGGCTGCTTTTCCTCCTAGGGACCTGAGAACCAAATTAGAAAACATGGTGTCATTGCCAAAATTATGAACCAGGACATTTTACATAAAAATGATGAGAATTGGGTGATCATTTGACTTTCCAAGAGGGCAATGGTCCCAAAACAACCAACAGATTACTCAAACTTCTGCCATAGCCACATCACTCTCATGATTTAAGTCCCATAGTAACAATGTGGGATGAACTACAGAGGAATGTGCACAAGAGCTGAAAAAAGTATTTAACGTTTTTAAAGTGAGTTTTTAAAGCCATTTTTAGCTAGGCAGCTAACATTAGTCACCCCTGTTGGCTGAATTCAGGTCTCTCAGTGGTGCCTTACTGTGCGGTGTAGCTGTGTTCATGCTGCGATCAGAAGACGCCACAGCACTGACAGTGAGCTTGCGAGCTAATATTAGCTTGAAAAAGTTTTCTCTGCACTTAGCATGCTTCTCATGCACAACCCTGAGTATTACACTGAGCACATGGTTCAAAATCTCAATTTAAAATACCAAGGTCATACCTTCCTGCTCACTCTCAGTGCATTATGATTTCCATTGTACATTGTCTTTACCGTAATTACTGGTACATTTTTTACACTCCATGCGACCTTATTAGGTATACCTTGGCTAGTACTGGATTGGACACCCTTTTGCCTTCAGAACTGCCTCAGATCTTTATGACAGCTGCTGGACATTCCTCAGAGCAGTCCTTAGAGATTGTATTGATATTCACCAAGCCAAGTTGGATTTATTTATATAGTGCTTTTACAATGAAGCATTGTCTCAAATCAGCTTTACAATATTCTATTATCTCATTAAGCCAATCACAAATTGAGCAAGCCTAGGGTGACAGTGGCAAGGAAACCTTCCTAAATTTTGTAAGCGAGAGACCTTGGGAGGAGACTCAAAAATAGACCATCTTTAGCGTAAATTGTAAGAATTAAGTTCATAGTCATACTAGGTAAATAATTCAAAGTTGCTTAGATAACCTTTTCTCCCATTCTCCCATTCTTGAACTTAACTTAAACCTAAACATGTCTACATCATGGCTGATTTAATATTAGTGCTAATGACAAATTGAACAGAGATATATAGATATATAAAGTGGCCGGTAAATGTGTATACCTTGAACTGAGAGCACTAGTGAACATGCTTGTTTGGGTGTTTGTGCAGATGGATTCATGCAGAATAATGACCCAAAACACTAAACAAAGCTTTGCAACACCTTCAAAAAGATCAAGGAGTGCTGACTATTATGGGATTTTTCCCACAGTCACCTAACCTAAACTCCATCAAGCATTTATGAGGATAAAAATAAACAAGTATTTAGGAACTTTAAAAGATGCTCTTTAGAATGTGTGAAAGCATGCTGAGAAATTCCAGTTTTTGTGTTGTCCATTTAAGGGATTGGATAACATACCAAATGCAGTTATTATTTTTTTAAGCTTTCACTGAGGTCCTTAAGATGATCAAGTCATTACTAATGAAGAATATTGAATTAAAGTTTAGAAAAAAACGAATTTAATCAGTTTCACTACTGGTCTTAGACTTTTTGGTCCCCTCTGTATGCTTTTAAACGGTTTCTGAGATCAGTACTTGTATTTTCATTCTAAGTGCCAGTCTATGACAGACGGAGGTTAAACGCCATTTGATTCTTGGTTTTGTTCTAAGTGTGTGCCAATATTTTAAACCAGATGTAATATGTTATGTATTTTATAAAATACTGCTTGGTTCCTATACATAAAATGTCATAATGTGAATTGAGTGGTGACGGAAGACAAAATAATAGGCTAGCATAACCATTATTTCACAAACTATAGTTATTTACTTTATATTAGCAGCATATATGTGGGATTCAACATGTTGGTAGATCTGAACACAATGTGACTGTTAAAATCTCTGCTAAAACTCAATAAAAGACTTCTAAATAAAAGAATTCTTTAATAAAAGAATTCTCAGAAATCTATGATTTCCTTTCTGTTGTGAAGGAGAAATTACCAAGATATTTTTTATACATTTGATTTCCCTATTGGTCCACACGCAACTTCCAACTGACACTGGAATGCATTGGGGAATGGACAGGCAAGTGTTGTTAAATGACCGTCCTATTAACATTGCTACAATGACTGAGGTTGTAACAACTATTACAAATTTAAATCTATAATAAAATCTAAAAGTCTTTTTAACAGCTGGTAAATAAAAATATTTAGCTTGTGTATTTCAACTGCCATAAATACAATTTCATTACATAATTCATACTTGATGCCACAAGCTAAGACTGTTGATTTTATTCTGTTTGTTACGATCCCTGATTTGGTAGGGGTTTGATACGAGGGTCAGTAACAATAATGAACTTGAGGTGTAATAGTGAAGGACTGTTTTACTGAGTTTACTCGTAGTTACAAGCACAATGGTAGTTTCGCGCTATAACTATATACAGGTATAAACACACAACACATACTATATACACTATGTACAGAGTTGAGTCCCCCATCCACCACTACCCCATCAGGCTAATGGTGACCTTCAAGGGTTCGCCGAGGAATGGCGCCAAAGCTTCCTGCTGGTGTATGCTGGTATTTGAGTAACAAATCTCTAGGTTTCCCCAGCAAGCAGGTGATCTATATTGCCTTCCTGCTTACAAGATGTTTCCTAGCCTGGTGACTGCCTTATGGGAGGCCATGCCCCTGAATGCAACAGTGAGGAAGCCTTTGGTGAAGGTCTAATGCTCACATACTATCATCCATGAGGAGGGCAGAATACATCACCCAACCGTTTACCACTTGGGTGGGGATCCGTCACCTCATGGCCAAACCTAAAGCAGGCAAGCTTATGCAGCTCGGAGGAGCTGAGGTGGTGCCCCCTTGTATGTCACTCTTTAAACCTTCATGGAAGTCGGGAATGTACCAATCAGGTTTGATCAGGGAAACAGGACCCAGGCTTAGATGTTTTCTCCCCTTCCGGCGTCTACCTCCCTGCCTTATCAGCAAGGCACCCAGCTGTCTGTGCATGCCTAGCCTAAAAGCAAGGGCTATGGCTACAGAAGCTATAATGACCCTTACCCCTCATCGCTATAGACAGGCTTCCCTTGGTGCCCCGGGTCAGTCACCAGACCCAGAAAGTTGTACATAATGTGGACCCCACGCCAATGGCCAGCTGGTCTCCTTGGTTGTGGGAGGATGTGTTGTGCACTTTTATGGTGCATGCAGTACCACATTCCAACCGTAGAGGTGTGCATGTCTGACCCAATTGATATTGGCGCTCATTTCCGCTGACGAGATGCACCTGCTTGTTCAGGTATTTAAAGCCCTTTAAGAATAGTGTCCCTTATCGTGGTATTAGTAATGCACTGGCATTAGATATTCAGGAGTCCCTAGATTGAAAGGTCTAAAAAAATTACCATTGTTAGGGTCAAATTTATGTGTGACTGACTATCATTGACATGCTTTGAGAGTTATCCTGTGGTGACATCAGCTCTGTTTGCCGATGCAACATGAGCCTCCGCTTTATTTTTTGCTGTATTTTTTGTTAACTACTCTGTTTTTTCTAGTTATCACTATTGATCAGGTGTTTCTTTTCCTGCCTGTTTGCCATGTGTAAAATGCTGTATATTTATCAGATGCTGCTATGGGTTTCAAAAGCCTGTATCATTTAAAAAAATGATTTTTTTCAATTTCATTTTTCTCGTACTGCCCACTTGGTTTTGTTAGGGGTGTTTAAGATGCTGATTATCCCTCCACACGGATGTTTAGTCTGCCATTTATATGGCACCACTTCTGCATCCTTGTGGCTAATCTATAACACACGGGGCTTCCACTCTAGCAAGCCAGGTTTAATCCCCAATGAGTAGGGTTTCTGTTTTCATCCCTACTTTCTGTATTAATACTTTAGTGTATCTTTTTTTTTTGATCATTTGTTTTGTTATGACTTATTTTTGTTATTCTTGTTATATTCACCATCCGCCACACTTTATTTCCATATATATATATACATATTGAACACTCGTACGCATGTATATATTCGTTGTACAGTGCATCCCCTGCATCACCCTGTTCACAACGATTAACCCTAACTAGTCTGCCATAGTTTAAGCCTTGATCATTCAACACTGTGTGGCGTCTAGTTTTCAGCAATAAAGCTTTAAAGGAGGCTACAAGCAAACATTTCCTAGGTTTAATTCTACATTGTAGACAGATGTAGTGACCATTTCACTTCTTGTTACTGTGTGAAAAAAAACATGCCATAGTCTGATGGAGAGCTCAAAAACAAGGTCAGCCTTCATGAAAGAAAGGCCATGAGTCAATATAAACACACACATGCATGAGCAGCAGGGCCATGCACAGCATGGCTGTTGGTTTCTGGCTCGCCGACTGATGCAAATGCTTTGAGAGGTGACATCTAATAAAACACTCTAGCAATCCTGGCATCTGGGAAATGTGGCTTGGCATGCAGAGTAATTAATTCCATTTTATGCCCCCCCCCCCCCGAAGCCCTGTTTTATGACAACATATCAAAGAACTGCATTACTCTTTCTATAGACATGGTGCAAAAGAGCAACTTCTGAGAATCACATACTTGCACACATAGATGCTCTCTTCTTGCTTTGCCAGCCTTCTGATCCAATGCAGCATTTTGTCTAAAAACCCTGACGAGTTATCGCTAATAACCACTATGTGGACATTTAATTTAACTGCTTTCATAAACAATTTCGGATCAGTTTTGTAAGACCACCTTTTTTACTGCTTTTTTCTACACAAGATAAATGACTACTTTATGAAAAATGCCCTGGCTTTCCTAATTCATGCTTTTAAGCTCCCAAAAGTAAGTTTTCAATTCACACTTGCTGTCAGGGATGTTCATGGAGTGATTCACGGGTGACTGGCTCATTAGTGATTGCATTACATGACTGCGCTATTTAATTAAGCACAACTGCATCCCTCGCACAAAGAGCTCCTGTAAGTCTGGTTTGTTAATTTTTTACATTACTTACATTACTTACTTATCTTTCTCCTGTTGTCAATTCACTGTGTTAATTAACTGCCCCATAAGGTGTCAACGCTTCTAATCCAATAATGAATAAGCTTTTGTTCATGCATGAGGCTTTCTGATAATTACCTGAAAATTGTAATAGGTTCTCGAATAGCTGTGTCAAACTATGCAGCATTTGGACTTGTGCTTTGAGGTTTAGTTTTGACCCCTTATTGTTAAATTATATTAAATGCTTGAGTAAAAGTGTTTAAATGTGGTTTGTAGGTTTTCTGGTTTTTACATTTTTGACCAGTACTAAATAACATGAGAAATGAAAAATGCAAGATTAATGTGTGGGCTTATCGAAAATTGCCTGTATCCCAATGGCTAGAACTTAAATTGTTTATCAGAAAAAATATGAAATATATACCGAATATGAAATACACTGGACCCATGCCTACCATGCAAACAGGCCCACCTCGGACTCTCTCTCTCACTTAAAAAGCAAAGACTACTGCATCAGGATACTCTTTGTTGACTATAGTTTCACCTATAACACAGTCATCCCACACAAACTTATCCATAAACTGTCCACACTTGGCTTGCACCCCTCCCTGGCTACTAGATGTCCTGCCTGACAGGCCCCAGTCTGTCAGGACTGGCAACAGGACATCATCCAGTATCACCACCCATAGCAGGACGCCACAGGGATGTGTCCTCCTGATGATGTTGTCACCTACAAGGACAACATCATCCTGAAATTTGCTGACGATATCGTAGTGATAGGACGTATCGGGAGTAGATGAATAGGTCAGTGTTCTGGTGTGAGGACAACAACCTAGCCCTCAACATGGACAAGACGAAGGAGCTAACAGAGAATCTAAGGAAGGAGAGGAGACCTCATCAGCCAGTGTTAATACAGGAGCTTGAAGTGGAGAGGTAGCATATGCTTAGCATATGCTCACTTTTGCACTGTTGACATCTAACTACAGCATAGGTTCATTTATGTACTACAATATATATCTGTAACTTATAATTTATACATAATTGCCAGACTCTCACTGGCAACAACAATTCCCTTATTATATATGTCAGTAATCTCATATTCCTTATTGTTAGAATATGTAATGATTGTTACCTCCCTTGTTTCTTGTTAACTATAATTGTTATTTTCTCTTTACTATTTGGCATTCTTGGCAAGGAGCAAAAGGAATTTAATTGTACATGAAAACCTGTTTCCTTAATGTGAAATCGATTGCTTTGATATGCTGAAACATTTTAAAGTGGCAACATTAGAAAGTGGTAAATACTTTATGGTCCCAACTTTTTTTTAAAATAAGTTACAGGTCTGAAAGTCAATGAGTGTATATTAGCTAATTAAATGGAGTTGACAAGTCAAAACAAAATAAGTATCTTGGGCTTAAACATCTTGGGCTTAAACATCAAATGTAAGTCAAAGTGACTGTAAGAAACAATGTGTTTTTAACTGGCATTTTTCATAATGTTCCAATTTCTTATTATCTTTAATTATTTTAAGGCAGTCGGTTTCCCGCTGCGGGAAAACAAAGTGACTCTGTGGACTGGTCTAAATGATGCAGATATGCATATTTGATATCATTTTATTCAATATTTCTCTTTGCTATTGTCGCATATTGTCTTACAACAGCCATTGTTTCAAATCCACTTTAAAGAAGCTTTAGAAACAAAATGAGCAACCCAGGGGTGACAGTGGCAAGAATTCCTAGTAATCAAGTACAGTAGAAAGAAACATTAAGAGGACCCTGGATCCAATGGGAACCCTATTCTCCTCTGATTCAAACAATTTTGTGAATTCTCAACTGACCTTACTAATCAGCAAGTACTTTCTGCATTTAAAGACGTTTCCTCTAGAAACTGACCATGGAGTCACTGTATTCCAAGAAATAGGTAAGGAATAATGGCCAAACTCTTGACAGTGGAATACTCAGTTTAAGTATTTGACTAGGGTAGGAGTAAGAATGTTTATTTTGTTTTTTACAATTCCCAGATTTTTGCTAAAAAAAAGTATGTTGTTGACTCAGCAGGGTTGTGTTTTTTTCACATTGCTGCTTACTTGCAGAGATTTCTCCAGATTCTGTTAATCTTATGATGATATGGACTGTAGATGTTGGAATCCCTAAATTATTTGCAATTGCATGATGAGAAACGTTGTTCTTAAACTGTTGGACTATTTGCTCACGCAGTTGTTTACAATGTGGTGAACCTCGCCCGTGCTTGTGAACGACTGAGCCTTTCGGTGCTCACTTTATACCCAATCCAAAAAATCCAATAGAATTGTACATCCTGAAAATGAAATGTCCTTCCACTCAGTACTATTGTCATTAAATGTGTACTTAAAGGATTAATGGCATTGTTTAGACCAGACCTCATCCATAAAGATCTCACCACCTGTCTCTGTTCTTAAGGCCATTGCGGAAAGATGTTACCATGTTATACACAGTACATGCATCAGTCCTCCCATAACCGTTTCCGTAATGGAAAGAGAGCTTATATTCCTATCTTCCTAATGTGGTTATGCTGTAGTTGTTTTTTATTCAGGCCATACAGGCAAACTGTTTTTACTGTTGGCTTGTTCCAGATGCTGTCGGCAGCTAACATATGGAAATTCAAAGCTTATTAAACAGCTGAATTTTTAACCTTGGTTCAGCTTGGTAATTGTTCTTCACATCTCTCCTTGAGATAGGCTGGTCAAAAAATGTATGGAATGTTCAGTAAATGGAAAGTTGCAGCAGACCATTTTAGAACTATTTCATTGAACATCATGCCAGTCATTAAACTGCACTGGCAAAGAAAGTGGATGAATATGGTGTCCCTTCAGAGTGTTCCAGGCTCCCTTGATCTTGTTGGTTGAAAAAAGGGGGATTTGAAATATTATGTGAGGAAAACGGCTGTGCCCTTGCTAACCTGGAGTAATTCCTGCAATACAGTATGCACATTTTTGCAATTTTATGAAAGGATTCATCCACCTCTAGTCCAGGAGGTGTTGGTGGTGATTTATCCAACTACAGATTTATTTAATAGTCTAAGCAAAGCCAAAGTATAGCCCAAGAAGTTAGTGAAGCAGAGTCAATAGCAGGAGGTGCGTCTTATTTGGCAGAGGTTTCTAATAATTTAATATAGTCCAATAATAAATCTGATGCGGGTATTATTGGCGTACTATATACCTCTGCTGTTGCACTGCAACACATTACCTTGACAATAATTATTACATAATTGCACTTCCTGTTGTGCTTGTTCCTATTTATGATCTGAACAAATCATTAATGAACTGATAAATGGCAGGCTCACCACACAGTAAGCTGTTACGTATAGCACAATATATTGTTAAAACTTGCCTAATTATTTCGATTGGGTGTTGCTGCCTATTTGTTCATTGTGCTATGTTAGCTAAATCTCAAGGGGAAAAAGCCTACTTTAATGACACTTTTTTTTATAATTCACCCATTTTTCTCACCACCCAGTCTAGTGTCGAGGGCACTCTCTTTTTGAACAAATGAACTAATTATTATGTAATACAATTTGGATGAAATTGCTGGGAGGGAATTAGTAATTAGTATGTGACATTTTGTTGATATTGACACCGCTAATTAAAGAACTTGCTACGGCGTCAATCCTGGGAAGGTCACTGGTCTTGGAGAAAAGTGTGCTGCTACACAGCTTGCTGAAATATTAGAACAGCAGGGACTCCAGCTTTGATGACAGCTCCACATCTAAGGTGCCACTAAACCTGTCTCCAACTGTTTGATTACCAGTGACAAGATGTTCTTTCACATCCTTCTGATAAACAGCAATTCTTTAATACAGCGAGTTTAGTGACAAAGTGCTGCAAAGTACAAATAGAAAAGCAGGATGAGACAGAACCCAAGAACACAGGAGGAACATGTCAGCATGTGTGCAACACTTTACCTTTTCTCAAAACGTATATAACCAGTAATAATGACACGAGGAAATGATCATCGTCAACACGTCATCACCATACTGGTACAGATACTGATACACTGTGTCTAACACGAAAGACATTGCCCTATATGAAGATCCAGGACTTGCTAGGGGTCCCTGTTTAGCACCACAAGATGATCCGCCTCATCCATCATTTCCTCTCTTGGACACCAATGATACTAGTTTTTTTTATATTAGTATTTATCTGTTATTTGTAATTAGCAAAATGGTTAACTGAATATATTGGCTAAAATGTGTAATCTTACTTGAGGTAACATTTATTTTATACTGTTTCTTGAGCGTACTAAAGCTATTTATAAACCACCCAAAACCTAACCCTAAACCCTGCAAGCCTGAATTGGATTAAATGAGTAATGGGAAGGAGTGAGTGATTGACATTATAAAATGTTTAATATGTTATGTCAGACAACCTGTGTCAACCTGTGTGTTTATGTAAGTAACCTTTAAGCCTTTAAGCCATTCCTATATTTAATATATGTATATGGAATGTAATAATTTTGCAGTAAGTGGCAATAAATTCAATAGTAATTTTAGGTTCACTGTAGTTAAGCTAATTTGGCCATATAGCAAGCTAGATTTATTTGACAGTTATCATTATTATTAACAATTATCATTGCTTGCTCAAGACCTGGATTGACATGATGCTCTTGCTATTCATTTTATCTTATATAACATGCTGATGTTTGCTAACTGTGCTTAAGTTTTGTCACTCCAGAAGAAAATGGTTATAAAATGAAAACAGCTTGTCATCTATTAATATTTATGCTCCTTTTTAATCAGTGTATACACTGTGCTATATATCAGAATGTTTTTGGACACCTGACAGCCTCATCCAGATAGAAAATTATGGGTCTCTTACAACATCGGTCATAATATTTTATTATGCAGTGTAGGTAAAGCAATATACAAATGCCTTTAAATGCAGGGGGAATACTTTAGGTAATCTACAGTTCTCTGAATATATAAAATTCTGATTGGCATTTGAATAAATGCATTCCTATACGGTTTCTCTGAGGTGCCTAATAAAAAAACACTTTGTCTGCTCTGGTAAAGTTTAATCAGTAAAATGTACAGATAAACCCTGCTACTCCTCACTGTAGTGCAGGTGCCAGCAGCTTTCCATTGGGATGTAATTAAACCTTCACCTCAAAGCTGACGTGGCACAAACAATTTCGTACTGCAATAGGCTCTATGCAGTCAACCACAGCAAAACTCTGCTTTTTCGAATTGGACACTTAAGTCCTGAGCACTGCAGTGGTGATACCTCTCTAGCTTTGCTGATCTGACCCTGGATGAACTTTCTATCTGGAGCAATATTATTAATCAGACTTAATAGGGTCCTTGAGCATAAAATGTGCATCTGTTTAATCAGTCCCATAATTTTACGCTTTGAAAAACTGATCATTTCTTTTCATAATGGAAGTAAACATTAAACTTAAGAAAAAGTTTATTTGTGCACTTTTAGGTCCAATTGCATGGCATGGTAGCTTGGTGTATAGTACTGTCACCTCACAGTCTTGGGTTTGATCACAGGTGGTTCGACCTCTACCCACAATGACACGAAAAGGACCCAGGTCGCACCACCTGTGATCAAACCCAAGGCTGTTAGGTGACAGTGCTATACACATTCCATTACATTCCATATATTAAATATAGGAAAGGCTTAAAGGTTGCATAAACACACAGGTTGTCTGACATAAAAATCAAACATTTTATAACGTCAGACTCTCATTCATTTCCATTGCTTATTTAATCCAATTCAGGCTTGCAGGGCTTAGGGTTAGGTTTTGGGTGGTTTATAAATAGCTTTAGTATTATTTCAACAAACAGTATAAAATAAATGTTAAAAAATAAATGTTGTGTTAAGTTGTATATGTATGTTGTGTTTTGATGGAATGAGTTTATCAGACACAGCAGTGCTGCTGGACTATTAAATGGTGTGTCCACTCACTTCGACACATCTACTGTATTGTGAATGTAATGATGTAATGTCAGAGACAGCAGTTCATTTGTCGTTGCATAGTTTGCATTAATCATCCTGTATTCCTTCATCTGTTCTCATAGGATGCTACAGGATGTTGGTGGCTTGACATTTTAGGTTGGTGAACTATTTTCAGCCCAGCATTAAAACTGCTGTTTTAGAAACTCCGCAAGCATGTCTGTGTCTGATCCATTCATACCAGCACAGCACACACTAACAAACCACCACCACATCAGTGTTACCGCCGCGCCAAGAATGGTCCACCACTTAAATAGTACCTGATTTGTGGTGGTCTTGTGGGGGACCTGACCATCAGAGAACCGAGGAAAAGGGAATGACAAAGTGTGTAGAAAAAAACCTTTGTGTAATTAATTTTCCAGAAGTATGAAATATTTTCATAATACATTTATAGCCAGGGTTAGTAACGTTTTACAATTAACCTAAAAGTTAAATGAGCATTTACGTTATATGTGGCAAAGAAAAACAAAAACAATGAAAACACTTCCACTGTTGGGACTGCCTCCCAAAGTCCCTGCAGAGCAAATAATCATTTCAGTCTAATTAATAATTCACATAATTCACCTCCTGTTTGATTTGAAAGCTAAAAATAAACCAGAAGGACGTCATGTTGTTTGACTGTGCTGAGAAGACAACAGTGTGTTTAGACAGAGAATGATTTTAGCTTGGAGGGCTGAAAGAAGCGTTAACTTCAAATGCTTACTATTGTGAATCCCTCTCAGGAGTGTTGTGTCACGCTGATTGCATTTTCTATGTTTGGCAAGGAGCAGCAGTGAGGTAATGACTGTTCAGAGGAAGTGATGAGCACATTAAATCATTGAAGTGCTAACTATCTATACTGCATGGTTACACAGTCGTTGCCAAAAGTTTTGAGAATAGCACAAATTTTGGTTTTCACAATGTGAAATATTTTAGCACCCTATGCCGGACGTTTATATGGTATAATGAAGAACAACTATAAGCATTCTATACGTTTTTTAAAACATTTTATTACCAAATACAACCAGATCCTAGTTCCTTAAGACTTTTGCAATTGACCTCGGCACGCTGGACACCAGCTTCTGGGTAAAATATTATTTTGATGGCAACCCATTCCTGCCTAATCAGTGCTTAGGGTTGTTCAGTTTCTGGGTTTTTGTTTTTCAGCCCCTTTTTGAGGATTGGACACAGGTTCTTAATGGAATTGCGATTTAAAGTTTAGATCATATTCAGTTTAGGCTTCTTCTGTTGTGGGCAGTGGGGTTACCTTTTATACCATATGCCAACATTTTATGTTTTGAAAAGTAAAAAATATATAAATATTATTATATATGGTAAAAAGCATACAGACATATCTTCTAATGATCTAGACAACTGTCTGGTTTGGGGGACTTCTGGTTTTGGTTTACCCTAGTGCTTTATGTTTCATGTAGCTAGTTGTTAGTTTCTCTATTAGGTTTGTGATAAGTGTTCCTTGTAAAAAAATGTAGATCGTTCAAAGTGCTACTATCAAAGTAATGACGTAATCTGTTGCCACTAGATGTTTCTATGAAATAACTGCATTTCTGTTTGTGTAAATAACTGCCTTATATAGTTAAAACTTCCTTCACAAACCATGGGTAAGGAAAGTAACCTTGTTGTTAGAGTATGTCAGAGTGAAGAGTAACTCCTGTGAAAACATGAGGCAGATCACACACACACACACACACACACACACACACACACACACACACACACACACACACACACACACACACACACA
>JAUZST010095540.1:0-18989 GCA_034779995.1 Parotocinclus haroldoi
GGTCCCAGCGCCCGCCGGGTTTCCATCTACAGCGCTTAGATGCCAAACTAATGCTACGTTAGTTGAAACTCGAATTGCGTCACTACCGCCGGTCGTAGTGTGGAAGAAGTGAACGAAAACGTGGACGTCGCTTGGTCGTTTTGTATGCTGTTTAATATGAAGCAGACATAATAGAAATGCTATCTAGAAGTAAATGAATTGTACTGTATTACTGTTGCAGCCATATTTAAATAACAAAATATTCCAAACTCTGAGTTGGTTATATAGCTGGATGCTACGTAGGCTGGGGAAAATGGGTGCTGCATTGCCAGAATTTTGAACAAAGAAGTCATTTTAATAAAATATAAGTTTAAACAGAGTATTGAAACTACATAAATAAGTGATGTATGGTTGCACTGGTTTTATATTCATTTATTCATTCATTATCTTCTGCTTAATCCATACAGGGTCGCAGGCCAGCCAGTGCCCACCCGGCAACTCTGGGCGCAAAGGCAGGAACAACCCTAGACGCCAATCCATCACAGGGCCCACACACACACAGTCATGTACGCAGTTACACACTGTGTATTTCCCTGGTATGCACTGATGTTTAGATATACCTCTACATGAACAAACAAGTAGTCTTGAATTAAGAGGTGAGAGCTTGAAATGTCAAAAGTTCTTCAAAAATAAAGGGCATCCTAATACAACAAGGATGAAATCTTTCATGATGAGTCATGTAGCATGGCTACACTGTCGACACTGCAAAAATTGAGTTAGGGTTTAGACAGCCTACACTCTATTGCCATTGTAATTGGCGCATTCACCTTGTCACCACACATTACTGTTGCTAAGTACAGTTGGTAAATAAGCATCTACTCTTTCCATCAGTGAATCGGTATGACCTAAGGGCCACCACTGGTCAGTTATTTGAATGACATAATATTCTCTGCACTAGATACAGGATATGGCATATCAGTGGCAAACTGGTGTTAATAGTGTGCCCAGCCAAGCAGCGCTGCAATAAGTGTTCACAACATACATGCTGTTTGTTTTTCCTTAAACACGTCCTCTTTCTTGCCCTTCATTGTTATATTCCTAGGAACTACAGACAGCTGTGGGCTGGATTTTATTCTGTGTTATACCATTAATGCTGCTATCCCTCATTCACAAATGTCACACATACTATGATATATCCAAGCATAATTATTTACTCTTGATTCCTGGTTGTGCCATCTGATGTGGTCTCTCTAGGGATTAGGCAGCAGGACCCTCTCTTCCCTGACCAGGAAAGTGGGGATAAAACCTAAAAAGATAAACAACACTAACCTCATGGTTATTTGCATATGTGGCACCCTATAATATGTCACAACTTGTCACTCAGAATAATGCACCACCCACATGTGTGCTGGTGGTGGTCCCCTTCAGTCTATATAAGGTTAAATGGTGACTAGAGGTTGTACATACCAACGGATGTGCTATACTGAGTGAAGCACAACCAAATGGTAGGTGTACCTGATGAAATGGGTAGTAATTTTGGGATGGTAAGCCCATTTAACTGGCAGCTATAACTGCAACTGTTAATCTAATTGGTGTTCAGAAGTTTATTTTTGGCATTAATTACACAGTGACTATAGCATAAACAGATTTTTAGTACAATTTCTAAAACAGGTATCTTCATTTTAAATAATCAGCATTAATACTTGTCATTTATTTTGATTAGTTTATTAGCATAGAACCCCTGATTACCTCAATTCACTGCCAGTATCTTGCAAATAAGAACTTAACAGCTGATTGTCTGGACTATTGCCTGTATAAGGTAATGTATTTTAGTTCTGGCTGTTTCAGCAGCATGCACTCTTGCTTGTAAATCAGTTTTATGTGACTGCCATATGCTTTACAGGCAGCGCATAGCTTTATATATTTTGCTTTTATTGTAACTCCTAGTTAGTCATATGGTTTATGCTACAGGAACAGGAATAACCATTGTTCATTTTTTCAGTTATTCCATATAAGAATTTATCACTGACATTTCTTTTTACCTTTGCCTTTAATTGTAGTCTGTTCATTTCCCCAACTTATTGTTATTCAGGAAAAATGCAAATAAGATAATGTTAGGCTGAAGTGTTTGGTTTTAAAACAGTCAGGCCAAGCTACTGCATGTTATAGCAGTTGACTTGTAAGTGGTCTCTAAATATCCAGTCACTACAGTTGCATATAACAAGTGCTACAACATCCTGTTACTTTAGCCTATGTAACAAACTACATTCTCTAACCACTGTAATGTGTGCATGTGTAAAACCTATTACACCATGCAGTTTAGTTCAGTCATAATTTGCATATAAATAGGTATTTCTTACAAGGAGGTTTTAAGCCTTTTACAGTTGCATGGTCTATTAGGAAATTATTTTCAATCATGGATTGGAAAATTTCTTTGGATGATCGAAATACACAGTACTTTATTTGCTCACTTACTTGGGCACATGTATTTGTAATAAGCAAATACATATCCATTAAACCATTTAAGGACTATTTCTGTTTTCAGTTTGAATTACATGTGAGGATGTTACTCTGTTGCTGATTAGCCTGACTAAGGGTTGTTTGTTTAATTCAAACTTCTCATGTTACTGCATGCAGACAGCCAGTGGTGATGTAATGGTCATTGTTCCTTGTGTCTGGGAGTGTGTGATTTACTGTGCCATAATAGTCTGTATTACATTACAATGCACTAAATGAAAAGACTTGGTTGCAATGCCAGGATTAGAGTCTGACGATCAAAACATGACCTAAATATACATCCTTGTGCAGGCAATTAGGGTAATTACTTAAGTGAGTTAAAACTGAAACGGCACAAGCAGCTTAATTTGTGCTGGAAGTAGGGTACTTGTATGTCCAGGTATCACTGTTTCAGCTGTGGGGATATGTAGCATGTCTCTGTACATCTGACATATGGCTACTAAGCCGATTCCATTCCTGTCATGCTGACACGGACTGACTTTAGTCAGCAGGTCAAGTGGCAGTGTGCTGAAGCAACCAAAGGCAAAGAAGGGGGGTTGTAATATCACGTACTAGAGCTTGGAAGGAAGTGGATCCTCCGTACTTCTGTAATTTGCTCAGACTTGAAACTAGTCCAGACACTATATGCTTACAGCCATCTGAGTCCCCATTTGGATACTTGTCTAACAGCTTTTGGATGATTGAGTGCTGTGTGTACCCTAAGGCATAAGGGCAGTAAAACTGAGTTTAAGTATCTCAGTATAAGTATTTAGTAAGTATTTAGTGCTCTAAATGATATTACGTTGTGAGTAGACAAATAAGAGTAAGACTGCCTTAAAAAAAAAAAAAAATAATAATATATATATATATATATATACATTTGTTAGGCAGATTTGTTATTTGGCAGATTTATTTAGTAAGTATATTGGAGACAAATGGTACAATATGTTAACAAAAACTGATCAGAAGGGAACTGAAGACAGGGAGGAGCAGTAAGTAACCTGAACAAAGATATAGAGACACAACTTTAATGCTCAGAAAAATTAGGGAATATTGAATTATAAGATATCTCATTTTGACATATCCCCTAATTTTTCTGAGCAGTATAAATTGAAGAGATGGAGAGTGAGAGTGAGTACTGGATTACACGGGACAGGAAGGGACAGGGACATGCAAACTCTGAACAGGTAACAGCCAGGTCAATAATACAAAACTGATGGCTTGTAACTTCAAAATGCACAGGTCAATAATCACCTTAAAAGATAATCTAGACAGATGTAGGTACAGAGAGCTTACTGCGTGTTTCTAAATATGGTCTTGCATCAAGTCAATTAAATTGTATTTGTACGGCACATTTTACAATAGGTTGTCCTTATGCAGATTTAAAAAATGTGCAGGTCCACAGCCCCAAGGAGAAAACATAGCAAAGCTGATCTGATGAGGACAAAATGGTAAGTCCAATACTCTATATAAGACCTATTCCCCTTTGGCAGTCTAGGTTTATTTATTTGTATATTTTAAATATCATTAGCATCGATGGCTAATCATAACAGGAGAAATATTACAATTATACAAGGCAAACATTCACACTGGGTCAGTTTAGAGTGACAAGTTAACCTAATGCATGTCTTTAGAACGTGGGAAGAAACCAGAGGATGCAGAATAAACTCATGGGCAGGCCATGCAAATTCCATACAGGACAATTCCAAGGTCAAGATCAAACTGGGGTATCTCTGGATCCCTGAAACAAGTGTGCTAACCACTTACTCTACTGTGTCTCCCTCTCTCTAAATTATATGTAATAATTATTATGTATAAATTACATACATTGTAAATGTATTTAGTTTAAAGTTATTTACTTGTTTAATCTAAATGACTGATTAAAGATAATTTAAAAGTTAATTATGAATCAAATAATATACTGTATGACAGGGGTGAGAAACTTTATTTAATTAACTTTACTTACAGTTGGCTGGGGGCACCAACAATAGATCAACTTTGCACTTGCACTAAACTATAATAATTTAAAGCATACAAATGTAACAGTAATATAATGAGAATTGCTTAATTGGAATTGTTTCATGCTTCAAAAGTAACAGTTCAATAATTAGATCAATGCAATTAAATGTAGATTCATACATAAGGACGAGCATTTTAAAATACTAAATAGCCATTAATGCCCACAATACTACGAAATTTAAATCTAAAGTAGATTGCCAGCTCCATTCCTCAACTCAATGTCTTTTGGCTTGAAGGAATTTACAGTTTTATTAACAGCATTGTTTAAACAAATATACTATACAACACACCTTAAGGGAAAATGGAATAACAATTCTAGAGGGCTTTGTCCTCCACTGATTACATTTAACAACAAAGCCACCTTTTCTGCTGATCATTGATGCACCAGCACACTGACGTCATGAGTCCGGTACACGAATGCATGGATATATGCTAATAATCCATGACCGGATAAGTGGAAATGAAAGTAAATGAACATACAGTGTGTTAGTTTCTGTGAAAAGCAGTCAACCAGGTGACATACAGTATTGTGCAAAGGTCTTAGGACATTCAATTTAGTCTTTTAGCAATAGATGAACACAGTTATGTTATGTATCAGTATCTGTATTAAGATACAAACAGAAACAAAATATCTTCTGCAGGCAAAAGCCACTATTTAGTGTGACCTCCCAAAAAAGTGTTTTCATGCATTTCATTTCATTGTACCTTATCAGAAAGATTCTTAATTCTTGATCAATATTCTTCAAACTATAAAATGAGCGCTTTTCAACAAGTAAAAAAAAGTACAAAGTACATTTGTGGCACCAGCCTTCCCACCATGGAGGATAGACAGGAGCATTAAAAATGACTCCATCCATTTTGCTCACAAACTGTTTACCCTGATCCTCTCTAGAACGAGTCTTCAAAATAAGAAAAGATATTATAAGATTCAGAAACAGCTTTTTTAAGTTGACAAGCATTCAAGTCACCAACACCCTATTCCACTCAATGTTTTTCTGACAAGCTACATTGCACCTATAACCCACAGTAAATACTCAATAAATGTTCATTTGATCATCCTTGTGCAGACGACTGACACTGACGATTCTTCAACTGTTTATAAATGCAAACTGCAAGAGCATTAAATTAAGAATTTTATTTATCTTTTAAAAACAGTTAAACAAATTACCACTAGTAGCCACAAAGCAGATATTCATCAGATCGGTGGGTAGGGTAAGCCTGTTGGCTCCTCCCAAATGGCAAAACAGGATTAGAGGCATAATTTGAGCCTGATTAGGATTTTGCTGCTCTGTGCAAAATGTTACACGAGGCAAAACAGAACCATGCAGACAGATACCGACTTGCTACTGTAAGTAGACTTCCTTTTTTAAATATTTGCAATAAATAAGTAATCAGAATGTATCATGGTACAGTGTGTTAGTGAGGTGCTGATAGACTGGCTATTCATGTCACTCTAAAACCAGTCAAAATATATCATTTTTTTGACATTATTTAAGTTGTTAATAGTTTAAAGACTTTTTAAAGATAGTTTGTTTTATTATATCTGAATGGTCTAAGAACCTACTTGGTCTATACAGTGAGTTAACCTCTCAGAGTCTCAAAGAAATGAGCATATGGCTTTGGGAAGGGAGTCAGCATGTGTAGAAATGGGACAGAATAATAGACTCAAACTGGTCTTTATAGACTTACTGAGACTAAACAGATGAAACTTGGGGGCTGAAATAAAATGTCTGCCTTGCTTAAACGTCAGATAGATGAAAGCACAAATTCAGAAAAAGCAGTCTTCTTGAAAAGCATACCTATAGTGGTAAGGTCAATTAAAGGTCAAAGAAAATAATATTTTTTAAATATATTTTTTAAGTATAGTTATGTAAGAGCTGTGAGGAGAAATAACTGTATGCAATAGTATAAGTATGTAAATAGTAGGTACTAGTTCTAGTAGGTTGGGTTTATATACCATGTGTGTGCTCTTTCATTTAAATATAGACTCAGTGCCCACTGAAATAAGTACACCTTCTTATGTCTGCACTTGTTTTCCATTTTACCAGTTCCAATTACCATATAGATGTACTTCTTAGCTTTACAATTACAGACTGTAATCCATTGTTTCTCTACATGCTATCTGTTGAGCTGGTGTGAGTGGATCAGATACAGCAGTGCTGCTGGAGTGTCACTGCTGGACTGAAAATTATCCACCAACCAAAAATGTGTAGCCACTAGCATCCTGTGAGCATTGATGGCGGATTAGAGGATGAGTAACACAAACTGTGCCACAACAGATGATCTAGTGTCTTTGAAATTACAAATAAAAGTTGTAACAGTGAGGGAACACAGTGTTTAAAAACTCCATCAACACTGTTGTATCTGATCCAATCATACCAGCACAACACACCCTAACACAGCACCATCACGCCAGAGATAGACCATTAAAAGGCACTTTACAGTGTATTAGAGAAACACTACAGTTTCAACTGTACAACTACAAAGTGCATCTCTATGGTAAGAACTAATCAAATTGACAAGTGTAGAAACAAGGAAGTGTATTAAAGTGTATAATGTATTTTTTCTGTTTTCAACCGTTTTGAAGATATGGTAGAAGGGGTACTGCTCACAGAGGTATCAGTCACAAAAAAACAAATGTGGACCATTTTAAAAGCCATGACACCATGTGTCAAATAAAGGGTAAACAACCACAACAAACAAGATCTGCTGTAAGGTTCACTGAAAAAGGAGTAGGGACAACAGAAAAAGTTAATTTTTTCTTGGCATGCTAACATATAACTTCTGCTTGTTTTGTGGTGGGCTACTGGATTATTCTTGATTATTCGTGTCAGTATATACTGTGTATGAACTTTACAGCCCTACTCAGAATCCCAAACAAAAGGGGATTTCAGCTGCATTGTTTTAAAGTCTGGGGGAACAAATTAAAGACTAGTCTTAATAAACATGACATTGGACGTATTTACAATAAGTATTTATTCAAATTATTAATATTCACATGGCATTAAACAGCGTGATATCTCTAGAGTTGCACAATAGCCAAACATATATAGCAAGGTGGTGAAACCCTGTTCTATCACCTGTGTATAGATTTGAAATAGGAAGATGGTGCACACCTCCTCAGCTCAGTATGTTCAACTTGATGAGCAACTGCTGCAACTGGATGTCCAAACTACAGCAACCCAATAGGTACAAGAGAAAAAAATTCCAACTGAGCTGTGCTAGACTTGGGTTGATTATAAATATTATTTAACAACAAATGGAGAGATCCAGAGATGACAGTGATGGACTGAACACCTGTTGTATTTCTGCAGGAGAGTTACAGTGCTAGTGGTTGGCCTGGACAAGGCTGGAAAGACTTCATGCATTAGGGGAATGTTGAGAGGTAATAATTATAACAAATATTGTATTATTATCATTAATACTATTACTGTTTTTAATTGTCATCATCATTATAATCAATTATTAGTATTATTATTAATATTATTATAGTATATTCTATATTTACATTTGCTTAGCTCCACATGGAGATGTGGGCCCTACCCATGAATGTGTATGCAATGAGTTAAGGGTGGAAAACTTTATGGTAAACCTGCTGGATGTGGGTGGAAGTCCAGAGCTTCGGGCAACCTGGAGAGAACACTATGGTGAGGCCCATGGAGTCATATTTGTGCTAGACTGCAGTGACAGACCTAGGATGAAAGAAGTCAAAGAGTTCCTGAGTGATATGCTGAGACACCCCAGAGTAGCTGGAAAGCCCCTGTTAGTGTAAGTTTATGTTTAACGCATTATAATATGCTCAGATTCTATGCACTAAATGCATACCAAAGCATTTTTTAGGTTTTATTTGATGTTGTTATTTACAGGTTAGCCAATAAACAAGACAAAATAAATGCCATGCTGGGAAGTGAACTAATTGAGGCCTTGTCTCTAGAGAAGCTGGTCAATCAGAGCCGATCTCTGTGCCACATTGTGAGTGACATATTGGATATTAAGTTATAAAAGAATTAAACCTGTCATGAACTTCTAATGAATATGATATGTGATTCGTCTTATTATGGGATATCATTTTATTAGTTCCATTTTGATTGTATGGCTGATTGCATGAGCAGTTTCATGATAAATAAAGATTTTGTCTTGGAAAGGAGCCGTGCTCTGCCTTAATGGATTCACGTCGATGGTCAGACAGGAAGTCACTTCGAGGCCTCAGGTGGCTCCTAAGAGCTATTTGCCTTGATTACCCAGAGCTCTGTGACCGTGTGGTCAGAGATTGTAAAAGGCCACTAGGATCAGATGAGAGAGAAAAAAGGAAGAAAGCTGAAAGAATACAGAAGAACAAAGTTGAAAGGTAAGGGTGCTTTCTGTTTCAACTCAGTGCAGTGTAGCAATATGGCACCCAGATTCTGTGAGAATAATTATAAGCATCTATATTTGCAGAATTAAAACCAGTAAATCAGACATATGTCAAGTTCAGTGTCCCATGGAGAAAGAACTGAAGACTGGGAGCTCTTTACAACCAATCAGAGATATTCTTACGAAGGTAAACACATACTGTGTGATTTGTTATCTAACACATGCTTAGATAATTGCTTCTACTTGACTATGCAATTTAATTACAGGATAATTCCTTACAAAGGAAATTAAAGAAAAAGAATTTAAAGGTAAGCATTAAAAAGAGAAAAGCGAAAGCAGGGGAAGAGCAGCAGGAACAGGTGGCAGAAGAAAACGTGTCTGAGCAGGACTATTGCAATCAAAATCAAAAGGCGAGCATTACTGTCCAATCACAAAAATCTGGGAAGCTGAAGTCCAAAGCAAATGTGAAGGTGAAGACATTTGATCATCCAGAATCCCTAGACAAAGATGACTCCAAAACCGCTAACGGTATACTGCATATGACAACACAGACATTTATTATATTAATTATACTGTATGATTAGAATGGACTGACATTACTGTAATACACTTCCATTTCAGAAAAAGGAAGAAAAAAGAAAAAGAAAAAAGTGGTCAAAGTAAAACGGAAAAACAGGATAAACACAGAAGAGCCACCTATAGCTTACAGACAACCTTCTGACCTGTCTGCCACATTTGGTGAGTCCTGCCCGATCGTCATCTCCAAGTCTAACAAACTAAGTCTAAATTTCTAAATTTCTTTAAATTAAGTAGCAGGTTTGCAATAAACTATGCTGTCAAAAGATAATGTTTGTTTAGCTATTGTCACTTAATTTGCCTCTTTCTTGATAGACCTTTACAGAAAAGCCATTTTGGCTCTAAAAGCCCGGCAAGAGCAAAGTTTGATGCCAGAGCAGTAAGAAGGCATGGACAAGACATTATACAAGGACCTGCAGAACATTTTATGGGTTTACTGAAACTACAGAAACATTATATGTACACATCCTCACCAGTATAAACTGATTCATGAATCTCTTTGTGTTGTTGACATTGTGGATTATCTGGTTTTGTTCATACATTCAAATGTTTTGTTTACTATGGTCGCAGTTTCTGTATGGAAATTAAAATGTTAAATTTTTCGCACTTTATTAACAAAAACTATCCAAGAAAGTGAAAATAAATTGTAGGTGTTTCAGATCCTTCAAGCTGTGGACCATCTGAAATATAAATATGAAACGATTACAAATATTTTTTTTTGTTAATTTTAATAAAATATTTAATGAATTAAAATTCATTTAATCAAACAAGATCATTAGAAAAGCAAATGAAAAGTCAAAGAAAGTTGTTAGATTACACAAATGAGATGCAATCTCAATTATGGTGAATGAGTAACAAGTGATATATTTACGGGGATGAACAGAAACATGTGAAACTGGGTGGGAGTGCCACACATTAACTGTTCAGTAGGGTGTTTGATCAGCCAAGACTGCCAAAAGACACTGACAGCGATGGGGCATGGCCAGAATCAGACTGTCCAGAAGTTCCTCTTCGTGTTCATTTTGAAATATTCCCTTAAACTTTGTGAGCAGTGTATAAGGTGTAAGAGGGAAAAAATATACAATAATTGAGTTAATCTAACTTGTGCTGATATGATATGCAATACATTTTTCATGTAGTGGTATAAATGAAGGGTAAGCATATACATTATAAGAAAATATTTAGAGCACCAAGGTGTGAAACGCAGAGATGCAATAGTGAAACCTAAGATTGTTTTGACTGAATGTCTTGTTGTTACGTTTCTTTCTTTCCTGCATCTTCTTCCAAAATGGCTATGCAGATTTAGCCGTGTGACTTTCTCCAATAAATGTGATTTATTAAAATTGTATGAACAGATATGATAAGACATTCTGTAATGGTTGGACATCCCAGATCAAACACAGGATACAAACCAGGGTGTCTCGGCATTTTAAACCACTGCTTTACCAAATGCTGAGCCACACTGGTTCGTATCACAACTCTGTCAAGAGTTTGGCTGTCATGTACAGAGCTCTAGAAAAACATGACTCAAGGGATGAACAAAGACAGATATACAACGATGATCTGGGATAAATTGGGGATCTGGACAGAACTCTGGAAAACTGGGAAGAAACTAAATTCAGTTAACACTAATATGAATCTGGTCCCCCAGAGCTCTGTTCACTGTCATGCTGCTCAAAACTGGCAGCCAAATCTCATCAGACCTCGTGGTGACTGGGTCAGTAGCATCTGACCAAGGGTGTCTCCACGTGATACATGCATGTGATGCATATTTATTTTGATAATTGAGTTCCTGATTCTTGTTACTATGTGTAAAGTTATTATGTTTTTTAATTGTTTAATCCCGATTTTACAGCACTGAATGCTAGCACTGAATGAAGACATGCATTTTACTTAATTGCATTTTACAATATAACTTTTTTGTATGGGTTTTGGTATCATGAAATTAAATAAAAATTAATTTGCCATATTTAATGGACGTTTTCATCCTCTTTTGTGAGGTGATTCTCAGGATTTCTTCCCACATTCCAAAGTCATGCATTAGGTTAAATGAACTGTCTCTCTCTCTCTCTCTCTCTCTCTCTCTCTCTCTCTCTCTTTCTCTGACCAAAATATATCATAGCTATATCATATATAAATCATAAATATCATATATATATATATATATATGCTCAACATGATTCTAATATAAACTATATACTGTATATTATATTTATACATTATATATTATTTGATTCTATATTACTTATTATTATAAAAATCTCTTCTTAAATCTCTTCTGAAAACATTTCTATTTACCTCCTCTATTTAATGTTTGATGTGTTTACTTATCTTGAACCGTGTGTTGTATAAATTGTGTTTATTTTTGTTATACATAAAGCATCCTTGGGTTTGAGAAAGGCACTATATAAATATATAAATTAAACTTATTATTATTATTATATATTATTTTATATTATATATATAATATGTATATTCAAAATCTATATTAATTGGTGATATGATTGTATTATTGATTAACATTTTTACTCACTTTTCTCTCTGTTTAATTGCAACTGGTTGTAACTCGCAGTGTTACCCAGGTAAGGAAGAGCACATGCTTTTCACAAAGGCAGCCACCAGATCTTTTGTTTAAGTTCTGCTTATGTTATACCATTAGGCATATATACAAATAGGCAGATTTAGTAGGAGGGTGATAACTTTCCCTTTTGTACACTATAGTAAAGTCATCAGAGATTGGCCAATGTAACACTGATTAATGAGGTTAACAGAATGTTATTATTCCTACTCACAAAGCAGGGTAAATTATGCTCTCTTGGGCTTTCAGTCACTAACAGCATAAAATAATACAGGAACATGTTTGTAAACACATCTGAAAAATACAAGGCCATTTATGTGAACTCATTTAAGGAACATTTATGTTGCATTTTGACTGCTAAAAATGAAGATCCCAATAAAATGTTCACGTCACATTGTAACTGTAACTGTAGCCTATTTTTGTGATTTTCCATCATATTAAATATATATTGCTCACAAAAATTAGGAGATATCAAAATGAAGTATCACTAAATGAAATATCCCTATTTTTTTGAGCAGTGTATATACAGTAGTTTGCAAACATCACCATTAATGATTGTTGTATTAGCAATGGCATAATAACCATACATAAACATTTTTCAGTGTACTTTTTTAGAATACAACTAGAATAAACTTTGAATTTGAAATGTTTAAAAATATTAGAACAATAGCTTATATAGGCAACATAGGCAATATTTATTACACTCGAGCAATAGCAGCATCTGACAGCTTCATCTGGCTGGCAAGTTGAACCTTCCAGAGAAAAAGCTTGATCAAGAATGGTCATTCCATTTCGGAAGGGTAGCAACCTTGAAAACCTTTTCGAAAGGGGAACAGGTTAAAACGGATAATATATGCTAAAGCTCACAAAGATTGCAATGAAGAACAGTGTTATGAAGTGATCGATTAAAGTTTTATTGGTCCAGTCCAAAACCTATATATCCAAAATCCAAAAAAGATTCTGGTTCGGTAACTGCAGTGAGACAGCTGTGGAGATGTATATTTTTACGCTATTTTATTCCATATTCTATTTATCTGTTATTTACTTAGTTTCTGAACTAATACTACAGACTTATTTCACTGCATAACTTAGTTTAATTCTAACATATATAATCTGAGCCACCCAGGCTAGGTCCCATTTTAAGCCCTAGTCCTTCCATGTTCCATGTTCTATTTTGTTTCTTTTTCATCTTTTTTGGCCGATGTTTCACTAGTTTTGCAGTTGAGTAGGGTCTGTGTTACTAATAGTACCATAATGCAGTACCTGGACCCTACAGAGGTTGCACAGATAGTCCAAGGGGAAACAGGATAAGCACTGCCAGAGCCCTACAAAATGACCAAAGCAAGACAATGGATTGAATGTGTCTGATCAAACAATCAGAAACAGGCTTTATGCGGGTGGCCAGAGGGCCTGTTGTCCTGTACTGGGCCCTATGCTCATTGCCAGCACCACAGAGCTCAACTGGCATTTGCAATAGAACAGCATAATTGGCAGTATCCTGTAAGCAATGAGGAAGTTTTGAAATAACCTGTGAGCAGAGAATGACTAACACAAACTATGCAACCACAATTGAGGCGCTGTCTCTGACTTAAAATGTGCAAGGTGCAGCAATATGGTGGGTGTGTCTAATAAGAGTGCAAAGTGAGTGAACACAGTATTTACAAACCACAGTAGCACTTTGGGGTCTGTAACATACATTTTATACAACAACAAAAGGGCAACTGTACGGGGTCATCATTGTCAATCTTTTATTTAGAAATTCTTCACACATTCTCTATTGGGGACAGGTCAGGACTGCAGGCAGGCCAGTCTCTTCTCCCACAGTCATGCCTTTGTAATGTGTGCAGCATGTGGTTTACTGAAAAAGGCATGGGTGTCCCTGAAAAAGATCAGGGCATCTTGAAGTCAGCTTTTGTTGCTCTAACATCTGTGTGCATTAATGCTGCCATCAGAGATCACTAAATTATCTTTGCCAAGAGCAAGGACCTATAGCATGCCAGACCCAGGCTTTTAGATTTTCTTTGTTCAGAAAAGCAAACTGCATCCATTAAGTAAAATTAAGATCTGGAACAGTCAAGCCAATTCATATTTATTTATATAGTGCTTTTTAAATGGAGCATTGTGTCAAAGCACCGTTACAGTATTAGACTATGTTCTATGGCCAGTCTCAAATTGTACAAGCCTATGGTGACAGTGGAAAGGAAAAACTGCCTTTACACTGTAAGAAAGAAACCCTGAAAGGAACCAAGGCTTAGATGATAATTGTAATTAGTTTGTAGTAATACTAAAGCTAAGTAAATAATAACATTTTAATAAAATATTAAATAAAATTATGTAAATATTGTATTTCTTGCGATACACAGAGACACTTTAAGATCTTGAGTCCACAGTGGGAAAGTCCTTGGTGGCACATCATCCCCTGGCAACCAAAGGATCATGGTGGGACTGGTTTCTGTTGATTGAAACCAGTAGAGTTATCCTGAAGTGGAGGAACATCTTATTGTTTGAAGATGGAACATCAGCTCGGAGAGAAAAGAGAAATGTAGTTAGTTATTGTTTTTAAACACAGAAGCTATTAACAATCACTGCTGCTATGCGCAGCATGAAACTCTGGCAGCATTAACTATAGTGACATAGCTAGAATGAGGAGAAGCGGTAGGTGACACAAAATCATGTGAGACATCAGCAACCCATCTCCTCTGCAATCAACAAACCTGAGTGATCACACTAAGAAGGCAAGAAGACAGCAACCCAAAATCCCAAATCACCATAAAGCTATTTGACTATGAACCACCAGCTCTGCTTGTAGTCTAAGGCAAGGATTCACAAGGCAAAACTAGGAGGTCTGAAGCCCGGCCCAGCCAGACCACCCACCAGACACCCCTGGCCAGACTCTGGCCCAGGTAGCCTGAAATTAGCAAGGAAATTAAATGGCATTCATTTTTTTACTTTCTTAACACTGATTACTTATTGTTAGGCTGTCATTTGAATCAGTTATGTACAGCTGTGTACTATCTGTATAGCAGTGAAAACTAATACCATGCGTATGAATAATTGAGCCTAAGCACAGATGCATAATGGACACCATACTCACTTTTGAAAGCTTAGAGCGTTGATTATTTACATAAACAAACTGGTACTGGTCTGTCAGATAGGATTTAAACCAAGAAAGTGCCAGTCCCTTATAGTGTGTTCACTGTCACTAGCCCACTGTCGCCCTGGGCTTGCTCAATTTGAGATTGGGATTAATATTGTAAAGCTGCTTGGAGAAAATGCACCATTGTAAAAAGCGCTATATTAATAAATTTGAATTCTAAACTTTTTGGAGTCAATCCACCACCTCACCACTGGCACCACACATTCAACCCCCCCCCCCCCAATATGCCACCTTGCATAGATAGATAGATACATAAACAGACAGATGGATAGCTCTAGGATATCTTATTATATTCAAAATTGTATTATTATTATTATTATTATTATTATTATTAGCTATATTATCATACTCAGCGCCCTCGGGAGAATCACACTCACGGTGCGGTCGAAATGCGGGCTGGAATAAGTACAGGTACATTGGGATCACATAGACATGAACACAGATGAAGGCGGTGGTGAGCGAGGCAAGGACGTGCGGATGAGCCGAAATATCACGGACGTAGCGTTAGCAGTAACGGTATCATCAGCGTTCGTGTTTGTGTTCGCTTTAGCGTTGGCTTTACTGGTAGCAATAGCGAGCATTAGCGTTAACTTGGTGAAGGAAAAGCAGTGACTCGCATGAATCTTAATGCACTTGGAAATATTTCGTGGTGTGTGGGCAGTGAGCGCGAGCTAAACAGTTAGCGTACACAAGGAACAGCTGTGCGCAGATGATGAGACACCAGCTTTCTCATCTCCTTGCTTGAGGAACACGCCCTAGAATTCCGCACCCTGGCGCCAGCTAGCGGATGGAACGATGATGCGCTCGTTACCCTTTTTAAGCAAGGCGTCCACCCACAGGTCCATACGGAGCTAGCCACCCACGACGCCAAACTCACCCTGGAGGCTCTCTTCACATTGGCCATTCAGGTGGACCCATCTCCAGGCGCACGCCCTACCAGTTCTGCAGTTCTTCGTCTTCACTTACCGAGCCCGCTACGGGCGGACCTGGACCACCTCCGGCATCCTCGTCCTGTTGTTCCTTTCATGTCCCCACTCACCCAGCCCTAACTCTGAGCCGATGGAAGTGGACCACATGCGTCTGTCCCCAGCATTGCATTGAGAGTTAATGAGAAACAGAAGACACACAAGCCTGACTGACTGTTCATCTGGGGACAGGTGCAGGCGGTTCATTTCCATGGACCAACAGGATGAGGACACTGGAGACTGTCTGGGTTTTTTAGTAACAAGATGGATAATAAATAGCAATAGATAGCAAAACAAACTTGTCAAGAGAACTGGAATGAATGGTGCTACCACGTGTGTTCGGATATTTATATAGTGGCACTGATGTCACAGGTTCAAAACCGTCTGTTTTAATTTGAAATTGAACTGTGGTTGATTTGTTTGTTATTATAAAATCAAAGTAAAAATTATAAAGTGCTTTTTACAATGGAACATTGTCTAAAAGCAACTTTACAATATTGCATTATCTTAAAAGGCCAATCCCAACTTAAGCAAGTCTAGGGCATCAGTGAATAGGGAAAATGTAGAAATCCCTGAATGTAGAAAGAAGAAACTTTGGGCGGACCAAAAATCGAGATTTATTTATTTTATTGAGATTTATGCCTGACGTTTTTTTTAAATCATATTGTTAAAGAAAGTCATGAAGTCATTACTGTTAAAATCATGCTGAACTTTATGTGATGCTTTTAGTTAATCTGGAGACTTTAAATAAAAATCTATTATTATTCTTACTTTTTTCTATGAGTGATTACCATATCTGCAGTTTCAACTTCAGCTTTAATTGTGAGAGGCAGAATCAAGCAAAATCCAAAAAATAATGTCATATGATTTTTAAATAATTGATTTGCATTTTATTGCATAAAATAGATATTTGATACAATAGAAAAACAGACGGAGGAGTTGGAGCACTGAGTTTCAGCTCTTTTCTATTAGGTTCAGGTCTGGAGACTGGTTATGCCACTCCAGAGCCTAGGAATGCTTCTTATGGAGCCACTCCTTAGTTTCCCTTGCTGTGTGTTTCGGGTTATTGTCATGCTGGAAGACCCAGCCATGACCCATCTTCAAGGTTGTTGGCTAAATTCTTACAAAACTTGATCCCGTCCATCCTTCCTTCAATACCGTGCAGTCGTCCCATCCCATTTGCAGAAAAGCACCCCCAAAATATTATTTCACCTCATGAGTCGGACATTTGTTCTTGGAGTTGTAGTTGTTATTTACAACAGTCTCTAAAACAAACCCTAGCTGCTGGTGTCTGTAAAGAGCTCTTTCAACAGGCTCCTCAATGGGTTTTTTACTGAGGGGGTTAAACCTGTTTGACATGGGAACAGGTATAGACAGGTATAGAGTGGCGCGCTGGTAGGCTAGCCTTACAAGCATGTCACTGAACCATCACCCACTTGCCCTGTTGCAAGGCCGCTGCCGGAAGTGTGGTATCCAGATATGCTAAACTAATATCTGAGCTAGCCTTCTCTAATGTCTGGATGCGCACCTCTAACACAATCTTCTCCATCAGATTAGGTACAAGCCTACACCTATCACAAATAACATTTACACTAATGACAAAAGATGAGTAGCTAAAGATGCCACACTCTGCACAGGAAACGGAAGTGCAGCAGATGTTAGTAGATTTAATCAATTAAATGTACTTAGATAAGGGTCGTGATTGTGAGGTAATATAAGGTGTAGGCATGAGTGACTCAGCCGATACTACAGTTCTTGTCATGGGTCTTTATACACAGCCGATGGTCCAATACAGTGCTGGTATTGTCAAAGCGCTGATGGAAAGTCCAAAAAGAAAAATGGCAAATGGATATAAAAAGTTACCAAATTTGAGTACAGCAAAGACAAAGCAAAGATGAAAGGAAATCTGGTGATTTGCTAACAATTATGCAACAAACACACTATGCTGGTGGCCGTAAACTTCCTAAATACTGTTTAACAGCAGAAAATAGAATCCACCGGGAACATGAAGAAAAACACTTAAGTGATTAAAATACTGCACACTACAATTGACAGATATGAAATAGTAATAGCTAAGAAATAGAACAGGTATGAGCTACAAACTGCTACAAACTGCTAAGAGCGATAAATGTGAGTACATGCCTTGCCAAGTCAGAGCAATAGAACACTGATTCATCTGACCACAAAACACATTTCCACTGTGTGATGATCCACTCCAGTGGCCTCTGAGCCCAAAGAAGGTTTCTGTACATGGTTAACATAAGGTTTTATGAATTTGTGAATGTTTGTTTAGGTTTATTTAATGTCACCATTCGCATCAGTGGCCATTTCAGCGACACACACAAGGTTATATATACACACATGGTTATATCAGGAGTAGTTATTTATATATAACTACCATATATACTCAAGTCAATGCCAATTTAGAGTAATCAATAACCCTAACACGCTTAGTCTTTGAACTGTCGGAGGAAATCAGAGTACCTGGAGTAAACCACACAGACACAGGGAGACCATGCAAACTCCACACAGAAAGGACTACCCTTGACCGTCATTCACTAAAATTTGTCAAAGTTTATGATACTATTCATTTGTGAACTGTAGAGGGGGAAATATCGTTTAAAAACCTTTAAATATTTATTTGAGGAAATTTGAAATAGACTCAGTTGTTTGTAGCTCCTGCTTTTGTACAAAATAATGACAACAATTATCTGTTTTGCATCACCTAGTTAAAAGCACATATAATATAATTTGTGTATTTTCACTACACAGAAATTGACCAAATTACAACTGTTTTTGCAATGTTCTACAGGCCTTAAATGCAAGGAATGGATGTATATTAACAAACACAATGAAGTTGGCAATG
>JAUZST010095551.1:0-18987 GCA_034779995.1 Parotocinclus haroldoi
GATAACAACTTGGGTTATCCTTGTCCTCTCTGGTCCGGATGACATGGCGTCCCAGTGTTCCATAAAGAACTTCAAATTAAATGTAAAACTCCAAATTAAACTCCATTTTAAATGACCTGTGGCCCAGTGCAAACATCTGAGCTTGTGGAGCTTGCGTAGAAATGGCTTCCTCTTTGCACTGTAGAATTTCAGCTGGCAACAGTGGCTGGCACGGTGGATTGTGTTCACTGACAATGCTTTCTGGAAGTATTCCTGAGCCCATTCTGTTATTTCTTTGACAATGGCATTCCTGTTTGAGGTTCAGTGACGTTTAAGGGCCCGGAGATCACGAGCATCCAGTAGAGTTTTACAGCCTTGACCCTTATGCACAGCGATTGTTCCAGATTCTCTGAATCTTTTGACGATGTTATGCACGGTTGATGATGATAACTTAAAAGTATTTGCTATTTTACACTGGGTAACACCATTCTGGTATTGCTGCACTATATTTCTGCGCAACAATGGTGGAATTCGTGATCCTCTTACCATCTTGGCTTCTGCGAGACACTGGCACTCTGAAAAGCTTTTTTTATACCCAATCATGTTGTCAATTGACCTAATTAGTGTTAATTGATCTTCCTTTGTTATATGCTCAATTTTCTTTTTCCAGCCACTTATTGTTACTTGTCCCAACTTTTTTTGGGATTTGTTGACACTGTGAAAAATTAAAGCAACATATTTTTCCTTTAAAATTTTACATTTACTCAGATTAAACTTTTGATCTGTCATCTATGTTCTATATTAGAACATTTAAACATTTAAATATTGACATTTGCCATCTCCACATCATTGCATTCAGTTTTTATTTGTTTAGTGTCTCAACTTTTTTGGAATCCACTTTGTATATTTAATTATGGAAAGTTTCATTTTGAAGTACCCCCCATTTTTTGTGAGCAGTATAGAATACCATAGAGTAATATGAAAACTGTAAAATGTAAAAAAAATACTTTGTGTGTGGTGTCAGGGCTGAGCAAAGGTGGCTTGCAAGTAATGTCAGAGCATAGCAAAAAATGGTGGTGGTGAGGAATCAGGAGACTAGAGCCAGGACTGGAGACATTTGAGCCATGGATGGAGCCACAGAAGGAGGGGCTGGAACCACAGAAGGAGGGGCTGGAACCACAACGGCCAGGACTAAAAACACCTGAGCTGGGGCTGGAACGGGATGAGCAGAGGCTGGAGCCATCACAGAGTCAGGAGCTATGACTAGGATAAACAAGTTATTGTGGTGGCTAGGCTGGCTGGCTTGGTGGCGAAAATTAGAGCTCTCAGATGCTTAGATTATCCCAATAGGGGACATAGACAATTTGAAATGAGTACCACTGGTACCTTCGGCAATTCTAACATAACAGAGCTAACATGGCCTAGGTGTTGGTGGGACTAGTGTATCTAAAGCAGAAAGTCCTGTGGTTGACAGGCTGCAGATCCAGGACTTGACTGGCCTTATCTTAAGCTTCTATGAAAACAATTATCATACATTCTAAACCTGTAACTAATTTGTATCTTAATCACTTTCAGGACACTACCTTCCATTCTCCCATACTCTTACACTTATCAAGACATTACTTATTTCAGTATACATATACTTATGTCAGGATTTATTAATCAAATTTATTCATCATGGGGTCACGGGAGTGTCAGGGCCTAGTCAGAGGCACAGGGTACAAGGCAGGAACAACCCTAGACAGAGTGGCAGTCCATCATAGATATTCTGACTATAGGTTAAAAAGTGTTCTCCCCTGTAATCCAAATAATTAGGAACAGCTGGAAGGAGAGAAGCTTCAGGTTTTCAGTCCATGTCATCACCAATAATGGAGGCTTATGGCTTGAGTTACAGAAGAGACATTCACAAGAGGAACGATAGACAAATTGAAATGAAATACAAATTTACAGCGGCTCCAATGTGCAGCAAGTTTTATCATTAGCCTTTTATCAGTGCTCAGTTAACTTCTGTAGTCCCTATCATATTTCTTAATGCATGGCCAATGTAAGCCACATTAACAACAGAGATGGTCAGCCTAGTTCAAAAACGCTGAACACAGAGTGGTTTCATTTTAAGACCTGTGGGTCTTGGTTTGAAATGTGTATTTAAAGATGTAACAAACCTAGAACAAAATTACAGTAATTTTGTGCTAGGTTTGTTACATCTTTTGGTACAATTTTTGTTTAATGATGGGAGAAGCTTTATATATAATAATGAAGAATCTCACAACCATGATATTGTTTAACCCTTAGCCTAACATTAGGACTGAGAACATTTCTGCCAAGCTGTTCCTCATTCACAATGACTGACATTTTAGATGGTTCATTAATTCAGTCAGACTTGCACACTATGAATTGAGATACCCATTGTTTGAAATGATTTATTATATAAACAAAGCATGCTATTAGAACTTAAATCAGCTCTAATTTGAGCTGACAAGGTTTTGCCCCTCTAGGTGTCAAGGGGAATTCACTGCTCACAAAAATGAAGGGATATTTCAAAATGAATATGAAGTGAATAAAAAAGAAACATTTGATCTTATTTAATTAAACGAGATAATCAGAAAAGCAAATGAAAAGTCAAAGCAAGTTGTTGGGTTACGTAAATATATCTATAGATAGCGAAGTTAAATAAACCAAATAAACTAATAAAGGAAACTACTATTGGGCTATCATCATCTGACAAATTTTGTTTGCATAAACCAAGGATTTGGGGGGTGGGGATTGAATGTCATTAAAGTTTTGTTAGAGGTTTATGAAATTTTTAGTGATTATAGACAATAATACACCATCAACACTAACCATCTATAGACCATAGTATCTAATTATCATTTATCCTTCACGTCAGTATACTGTAAAGTTGATCCACATGATTTACAGTGATACAGTTTGTGAATATTTTTTAGACATTCCATATAGAGTAATTCCTATAGAACATTCTGTATTTTTGCATGAACGTGATCTATTACATCTTTAGACTTTTTTACTTTCCTACAAGTAAAGAGAGCTCAGAACAAGAATTAGACAAATTAGACAAAATATACTGTAATTTGTAATTTCTTTTCTGAGTTGAGTTGATGCAATAGTAGTACATATATATTTTTATTAAATACAGTAGGGTGAGTACTCATACTTGAATGGCAGTCCAGTGACTAAAAACACTTGAAATTCACCTTTAATTTAACTTCTAATCCCAGAAGTTCACATACTTTTGCCACTTACAGATACATGCATGTAGTTTTTTGTAGTTTTCCTCAATAAATAAATGGACAAGTGAAATATTTCTGTCTAATTTGTTTACATGTGCTTTTCTTTTTTTTTTTTTTTTTTTTTTACTTTTGTGGTGCCTATCGTACAAGCCAGTGGGGGCATTTGGTGCAGTTGATCAGGTATAAGTTCAGCAACGTTATTTGCCCAAAGAATACTGAATATACTGAATGAATGAATTATTCCTTTCAGTGGATTTTTTCTTCCATGATGGCATAGGCAGATACCAAGATCACAAGTCCAGGAGTCCAACTTGTGAAAGAGTGGTTCAGGAAGCACAAGACATCATTTCACACATGGATTTGCCACCACAGATTCCAAACCTGAACCCCACTGAGAAACTTTGGGATGTGCTTGAGACAACTTTGTGCAGTGGTCCAAACCTCCCATCATCAATACAAGATCTTAGGGAAAAAGTATGCAAATCTGCACAGAATTAAATGTTTTGACATTACAGAAGCTTTATGCCACAGCAAATGCATGTCATAATCAAATCTGAAGGTGGTCCAATATAATATTAGAGTGTGTGACTTTTTTCGGCCAAGCAGTGTATGTTACAACACTGAAACACAAGTTTGTAACTTGGTTAATTGATTCTAGTGGTGTAAAGTAAATAATCAATAATTAAATTACATTATTAATTAAATAAGCAACATCAACAAGAGGCTGAACAAAATAAATAAATAAATACAGAATACTAATTTAATAAGCAGTATACCAAGATAGGCAAATGTATAGACACATTTACACATTTATAGAATGAATGAAATGTGACCACTAGATTATGATAGCTTAGTGACACAAAAACAACAAATACATAAATAAATAAAGTAAATAACATAAATTAAATTATTCTCACTTCCTTGAGTGAGGACATGTAT
This sequence comes from Parotocinclus haroldoi, assembly GCA_034779995.1. NCBI lineage: Eukaryota > Metazoa > Chordata > Actinopteri > Siluriformes > Loricariidae > Parotocinclus > Parotocinclus haroldoi. The sequence continues at coordinate 4,167 of JAUZST010095551.1, forward strand.
ACATATTGGTGTCCCGTGACAGAGAATGTGGTTGGTTGAAGGAAATGGGGAAACCATGCTTTGGAGGCAGAATTTGTATGTCTTCATGGTGTCATAAATGTCAGTGAATGTTCAGCATGTGCTAACCCCTGTATTCACTGTCAGACCCCAGTAGCTTTGAATATGCCCCATGTCTTGATACTAATTATAGCTTCTTTATCTTGTCTGTTTTGTGTCATTTCGTGTTTTTCCCACCACCAGACCATAAGCCACATGCCAAACTTCCTGTGATTTCAAATTTCACTTGCTTGTACTGTTCAAGTAAAAGTGTATAGGGGATTGCTTTTGTACCAACTGACAAGCAATACAAATCTCAGAGCCACTGAACAGTAGACAGTGTTTAAGTTAGAGATGAAGCAATCCTATATAGAATACAAAATTGTACAGGATTTATAGTTTTAGTACAAATGGAAAGTTTGGCCAGTATTTGACACGTTGACTGATGTGTTAGACCATATTGTACAGAATACCACATCAAAAAAAGAAACAGGCCGTTGATCATCTCAAAGGTGCATGCTAAGCATTGATTGCACACATTGATCACAGTGCTTTAACTTCAGTAACTTCACTTGAGAGCTATAAGGTGCTGTTTTGTAACAAGTGTTCAAACATTTTATTTCATATGAACAATTTTAACACGAAATCATCTGTATTCAGTAAAATAGCACTAAAGCAACCAGGCTGTAAGGGATTACAATATTTACTCTGGCTTTTGGACTTGCTGATAATAGCCTGGATGATCTTTTTGTCTTTAGTACGGAGGACACAGTATTCATTTCTTCCAAAAAAGACTTGGAGCCATGATTTATCTGAACACGTGATGGTCCATCCCAGATGCCACAGAACCCTGAAAAGCCAGCACTACTTATAGATATGGTTAACTGGAGATCCTCTGTCCATCCTTTGTCCCCAATGCCTCAGCTATTCCTGGATACTGCTTTTTTACCAAAACATGATTATCATCTCCTGCTGATATCACGTGTTTGAAATGACATCTTTATTTATATCATTACTAGCTGTAAATTGCCCCGTTCCACCTTTTTTAGGAATGTGTTGCAAGCCTGTGATGCAGGAATGGATTATTATAACTGATATAACATAACATAACTAAAATGAAATTTGACCAGAGAAAAAGAGATATTTTGAGATCATGCTGTCGGCAATGAAATAAAAGTCAATGTTAGGAACACTGCATGTATTTTTAATTTGTATTTTCCATAACTTCCCAACTTTTTTCTGATTTGGGGATGTAGACAATACTATCTTCTAGCACTGTTGTATTCAATTTATTTTACTTAGTGTTGTCAGAAAGTCGTCCTCTGACATTTCCTTGTTCAGTCTGTAGAGGTCTCCTTCACTCTGGAATGTGATCTTGCTTAGGTATGCATTAAGAGTGTCTGCCATTTCTTCTGTTCTGTCTGCACTCTGTAGCAGTTTCCTGAGTGGTAGTAAGTTGATAGAGTGATATTGCATTGGTAAAGATTATTTTCTTAGTTTTAGAGATCACAATTACTTAGCTTTACTCCTGTTTACTTACTCTGTTGTTACTGGTTTACCATGGGATTTAATAAATGATCTCAACTGTCACGATATTTGTGTAGCAAATTAATGTATGTTAAAAACAGCCAGAGCTTTGATTGTGGTGGCAATGGTTCTGAGTTAAATTGAGTGCAGCCAGTGAGTCAAAGCTTAGCTCATCGCTTGACAATGTCTTGTTGGTAATATCGACACCTGGGTTCTGGACACTGCCTACTGAAAAACTATAAGGCAGCCAAACTTGGTGAGCTAGCACTTAAAAAATATTAAATGGAAAGTGTAGAAAAAAGGTTTAAAAATCAACTTGACCTGGATGGAAAATGTAAATGCAAAAAGTATAATGTTCCTTAAATTGACTTTGACTTTTGGTTAATTGCAGAACGATATGTATTTTCTCTAGTCAACTTCATTTCATGTGTTAATAAACATCCACTTCTGTATTTCAAGACTACTACACATTCCAAAAATATGGGATGAGGACATGTAGAGGTAGTAATAGGGAAAAAAACATAAACAACCATAAATAATGATGTGATGTCAACAAGTGATTATAATCGGGATTTGGTACAAAACAAGCTTCCGCAAAAGGCTGAATCTTTTACAAGCAAGAGGGTTAGATGATCTTCAGTTTGTCATTATTATTTACATTTATTTATATTTACATTTTTTAAAACAATAGTCTTTACCAAAAGATTTAGAATAATTTTCAGATTGCTCCCTTTACAATGCATACTATCATTAAACTATTGAATTTAATTTAATAAAGCACAATGGGACAAAACTAAACTGAAAACCCATAATATTCGATTCCTCAAACAGCACCACGAACCGTCGTTTAGCAATATCTGCTATCTTTATTAAGCACTATGATATGGAGTTACATTCACAAATGCCTCTTAAAACTCTACTGTGCAAAAAAGACTCTCATTACCCATGCTCAGAAGTGGTGTAGACTTCATTGGGCTATGAGGAATCTAGGGTGGTACATCACACAGTGGAAACATGTATTGTTCTCAGACGAATCAGTAATCCAGGTTTGTTGGAAGAAATGGACACCGTATGCTCTAGACCAGAGGGGAAAATACCATTCAGACCATTCAGACTGTTATCAGTAGCAAGACCAAAAGCCAGGGTCTGTCATGGTATAGAGTTGACCTTAGTATAGGTCATTCACACTTCTGTTATGGCATCTTATGTCCTGGGTTCATACTGTCTGCTGTGGAACACTTGGAAGAGGTGGGCTTGGGCAAAGTTCAGGTGTGGAACGCATGTAAAATGATCACCTCAAGTGGAACCCAGCATCAGCTACCGCCGTAAAATCATTATATGTGCAGCACATGTATATGGCACATGAAAGGACTGTGTGTCAGCTTCCCCAAAACAAAACCAAAAAAAGCCACAAAGCAACCACAACCATTGTGCTGTGTGAGCACATCTTTAAAATATCGTGATAACGAAAGCATGCTCAAACAGGTTTCATTTTGAGAGTATAGAGCATAGAAATATATCCATAGCCGATAGATTATACTGATGATCTTTAGGTCTGGTAACCCATTTATTCACTAGAGCAGTTCTGTTGCATTGAACCAGGGCCAAAGTGGTCTCAAGAAAATCATTAATCTTTATCTGGGTCATCCTGCTGTCCTTAGCTTACCTTTGTCTTCCACCTTATAGGGAACCTTAAATGAAAAAATATGAGGTTATATTGTGATATGTAGTTCAAGCAATTCAAGAAGATGTAGTGTTTTGGTAGATGAAACATGCAAAGAATGAGATTTCCTCACTTCTGAAGGGAGAAAATTAATTCATATTTTAGTGAGTACATTTCCTTCTTTACGAATAACAAACTAATGTTTCCAGAGGCAGTCGTACTGCATGAATTAAGTATATATATAGTCAACGACATCATGATTCAAGAATTTTGTGTATTAATGTATGGATGTCTAACCATGTTTCAGAGTCAGTATATGTATATGTGCACAAATCTTGTTAATTCTCACCAGCTGACACCACAATTTCTTCACATATTTTAAGTCCAGTAAAAGAAAGGACTATACTAGAGAGAGAGAGAGAGAATAATGCTGGATTGTAGTTGACCATGTGAGCGGAACTCTACCCAGAGTAATTAGAGACCGGACAGGCTTCATGGCAATTAAGGATGAGGAGGATCCTCTCTTGTGGTCAATCAAATGTACACTCAAACACATGATAGGGTCTTAGAGACTTGTAACCTTGGCCTTTAACCTCAAAAATGATCACAGTGATGAAACACATACTTTCAAATACCCTTGCGTGGGAGGATGGTCACTGAGGAAACATGGATTTAACAAAAAGTCTGAAATTCCAGGATATTTTCAACTTTAAACAAGTTTTAACAGATATACATAGTTCTATATGTTGGGAATCAATTGCATTTATGTTTTCTAAACACAATAAACAACACAAATTAGAAGATAGTTGATCTTTCAGATTGTATGATATTTTTATTTCAGCATTTACAAACATTGTTCACCCAGGGTACCTGTAACACAAAGCCACTGTTTGCAATGATTTTATTTTACTGAAATTAATGTAACTGTGCTTGTAAAACATCCAAAGCTATTTATATAAAAACAACAGTGAACAAAAAAATCATTCACAGTGATTAAGTACATTCACCCATCCATTGATGTCTTACTGTATTTTGCTCCCAGTTGGTTTCTACTTTTTGTTACATGACTGCCTAGTTTAGTGCCTCATCTATTTCCATCTTACTTTCATCCTTTACCATGCTCCACATCTTCTGTTTGCCAACCATAAGACTGAATGAAAGTCCACCTGTGTAAACATCAGGTAGATCCTGTCTCTGCTATGACCTCTTGGAGAGAGTCGAGTTGAGGAAGTTCAGCATGACTTAAGGGTTTCCCTCCTCTCCTTCTGAGCAATGTTTGATTTATTCTCCTTTTACTTCTTCAAATTGACTTGCTTCAAGTGCTGGTAGCGTTCATATAGAGTTCTGGCATCTTTTGAAATAAGGCACTGAGTAATGAAATTTTTGGATTTATGAATGATCATCATTAGACTATTATTCAGTTGGCCCAGCTTTTCCAGCTTTGCACAGTTCAGTGTTATTTATAATACAGCGTCATGTCTGAAATTAAGATCAATAATCCAGATAAATTTGTCTCACTTGTAATAGATTTAAATTCATTCTTTATTGTACTGAACAACTTCCATGTGAATTAGCTCTAACCCACTGAGGGGGCATATGTTATTCATTTCACTGAGAATGACTTTAATAAATCATATTCTCGTCTGCTACTTCTGCCAGCAATGATTGACAGTGGATACGAGACCTATAATAACCCCTCTTACACAGCAGGGATACAGTTTATGTACTTTCTGTAGAATAGAATGCATGCATCATTATTCTTAAGTGTCATCCTTATATTTGTGGATGGCCCTTATCCACATGTCCACTCAATGTGTGCAATTGAAGATGAAAATTCAAACAGTTCGCTTTCCCCATGCTTACTCATCTTTATTAAAACTGCTGTTTAGCAGATTCCATAGTAGCTCATGGACCCTTACCTGTCATTCACAGGTAACATTGTTACATTGTTATATTATCGGTCAATGTTTTTGCAAAAATATTCTATTAAAATGACTGAAGATATTTTCACAATACATAGTTTTGATTACCTGTTGCATATTACAGTTTATTATTACAAGGTGAAAAGGATGCATTTTAATCTCTGGCCAGATTTTCATCACAGTTAGTCAATACGTCTGTCACATCTAATATCTCCATTTTCCTTCTTCTTGAACCTGTTACCTAATAATTACATGGCTTGACATGTGCGCACATCCAAAATATCTCGCTTTTCAGGTTCAGATAGCTATACCTGTGAAGACCTTGATCTTACTTCCATAGAAGCATTTATTTAATTATTTATTTATATATTTATGTATGCATGTACTGGCAGGTAGACTCATGGTTAACTCTGTGATAGGTGAGGGTTAGCTTGGTTAGCAATTTGTCTGCATTACATTCAATGCATATATGGCCATTTTATTTTTGTTTAAGGTAAGCATTGCTGACATGATTATTTGTTATATTATAGCTTCCCACCTGTGTGTGGTTGTTCTTTTTCATGTTTTCATGAACTTATTATTAAGGTTACTAGCATGTGGTTTAGAACATTTTATGGGATTAATCTATGGATGAATTATCTAAAAAGACAGTGAATCGCCCTTTACCCACGTTCATTGACAGTTAACATTTAACTTTTACTGTTAATGAACTGGACATTTCTAACATAGAGTGACCAAAAGTCTTTATAATGACAAAAATTTTAGGTTTTCTGAAAGTTTGCTGCCACTATGATTTTCCTCATTAGGCTGGATATCAGCTGCTGGGCAAACTCTTGAATGATGGCAACCCATTCTTGCCTAATCAGTGCTTGGAGTTGATCACAGTTTCTGGGTTTTTATTTTTCCACCTTTTTTGGGATCTAGGGAGTATCCTAATGTCAAAATGTCAATGTCAATGCCATATTTCAGAAGCCTGACTTTCTTGGGCACCTGGAAGCCTTCTTCACTGCAATTGAACCACTCTCCTTAAAGTTCTCAATGATTCAAGAAATGGTTGATTGTGGTGCTACCTTACCAGCAGCAATGTCCTTTCCTGTGAAACCCTTGTGATGCAATGCAATGACGACTAAGCATTTCCTTGGAAATAACCATGGTTAACAGAAGAAAGCTTTAAAGCACCACTTTGTTGTTCTAATCAGCATGACAGTGTGCTGTCAGCTGTCTTGTCTTCATTAACCTTTTCTCCTGAACTAACAAGATCATCACTGAAATGATGATAGCAGGACAGTTTGTAATACTAAAATGAAGTAGTTGATGAGTTAATTTTCAAGGCAGAGAATGGCTTTGCAATTAATTGCAATTCATCGGATCATTTATCTCAATGTAGAGTTAATACAAATTGGTACCATAAAAACTGGTGCAGCACACTTTGTGAAAACAAATTTTGTGACACTCATAAAACTCTTGGCTATGACTGTGTAGCTATAGCTATAATTAATTTATAATTAAATAAAAATGTCAAAAATATGGCAAAATATGACACATACAAACACTGTTATAGATGACAAACTAGTAAAATCACAGAACCGAACTGACATTAAAGGGACATACTGGTCTGTGCTGTACATTGGTACAGTCAATTCAGGGCTAGTATCAGTATGAATTCTCCCTTTTTACCCAGTCGTGTTCAATATAATGCTTTGACTGTTTGATGTTCCCTGTCAAGACACTGCTCATGCCGATAAAGCTTGTACATTAATTGCCATAAACCAGAAATATATTAAGAATATTATGTTTTATGTACATTCCTTGCAGACAGTTTCGTCTAGAATTTTTCAAATAAAGATGGGATTTCGACAACCAATATAATCTTTAGGTTTTTCTGTATAACGTTATTCATATGTACATGCTGTAATCCATTTTGCAAATTATTTTATTGCCTGAGTAGGTAATGGTAGGTTATGTTGATAAATGTATACATTATTTTGCTACCTTTATATTTAGAGTAAAAACATAATGCATACATCAGCCTTTTGAGTTGAGTTCTGCTGAACAGCAAAAACATATGTTTGGTTTAGAATTATGTTGGTAAAGAACTGCAGATCATAATGCGTTGTAGACTCTCCAGCTGTGTACTGTAAGTAAGGTTCATTGTATGCCTGTCCCTCAACAGAAGACCCACCTGAGTGAATAACTATAACTCTGAGATGTTGTCCTCCATATTTATTGCTCTTGTTACTAAAGGGGAAAAAAATCTGGATTTGTTTTATGTTAATGATTAGTAAAGTAGATAACTAAATGTTTGACAGTGTGAGACAAATAGACAATATAGCTTTACACAATAGTTTTTCTTACTTACTATATTTGTAGAGATTATCCAGTTGAATCAGTGTCGATATAAGTTATGCCATTGTCATGGATGTGGTGTGCTTTAGGAATAACACATGTATTATACTTATTAAATGATTAATAATTACTTGTAGTATATCGGCTTAAGTGCAGAGTGTTTGTCAGAGTAAGAGATCTGCTCAGAACTGGGAATTCAGTTAAGTACAAATGAAATATGGAATTAGTGCTTCTGCTTTTCGAGGCTCCCTCTCCTATTTTATTTTATTTTTTAAATGTGTGGATTGCATGCTGTATGATAGAAATTAAATGTACCATGATCATGATTTTATATCAGCATAGTAAGAAACAGCTGGTATAGTAAGGGTTAGCTGCTTCTAAACAGATGCCCCCATGACAATGGATTCATACGGTTGCAATTAGGCTCAACAGGAGCTCAAGTGGTCCATCTGTAGGAAATATAATAAGGCTAGTTTAGAAAAGCATTTGGTTCAAATTCGAGCTTGGATTATAGTGTAATCAGAGTTGTAAACTACAGTAAGTGTGATTCATTAGTGTTCCTTAGAACGACATTCGTGAGATATCTGGTGTAGTCCTACAATAAACCAAATAAACAGCATTTTTGTCCTTTACTTCACTGTGTAAAGAAGATGAATTTACATCAGACACCCATTTTAAACTTTTAAGGATTATGGCATTGCCTCTACATCACAGTGTGCAGTCACAGCTCAGAATAACCATAGTAATTTAATTCACAAGACCTTATGGTCTTGTTTATTTTATTATTTCTCTTTTCCTATTACTCGCATATTTCAATTATTCACATTTTATGTCTAGCACACAGCACTTATGGTTTATTGTAACACCACCAAATTCTCCTTTAGTTGACATAGACATTCCTGTTACCACAGATTTCTGAAGGCCTAACGTCAGTAGAGTTACTAGAGTCAGTGAGAGTTAAATATTATCTGAACTTCGATGGGAATATATTAGTGTTAGCTAATCAAAAGGGTTGTCATATATTATCTGGATTACAGAAATGTCAGCATTTTGCATTTAATTTGCTGACTCTTGGTCAACAAAACTCAACCTGTTGTTCATTTGGGATAAGTTCCCATTTCGCAGATCTGATTTGAGCCTCACACCACATCCTTCATGTTAGAACTCATACTTTTGATCTCGGGTTGGCTTTTAGGCCACGTTTGGTTATAAGTCATGTGGCCATCTGGCTTATATTATCCTGTCACTCTCGGTACTTTGGTGCTTTGGATGCATATTTACCACCTCCAATTGCCACTGCATATGTTTGTTTATAAGCATGGCAAGTGTTGGCTTACTGTCTGACAACTACACCATAAACATGCAATAAATTATGAAAATATACAACCTACAATAAGGATTTACATTTAAATATAACTAAAATTGGTTAAAATGGTTGGCGTAGGTGATCTATTCTAGATTGTTAGGGCTGATTTGTACTTCTCTATAAATGCACGCAAAGAATGGGGTAATGGGTAAGGATAGGGCACAGATGCTCACAGAGGCAGTGATATGCCTCTCTCCAAATCTAAACTATGTGCTGTGCAAATCTGCCATATTGTGCATCAAACAGACAGATTTTTTGAGCTAGGCATTGTTTTTGGCAGTTTCAGGGGCAAACAATACTTGATCCAGTCCAGAACCACTGCAAAAGCTAAAGCAAGCATTTTAAATATCAGTTTGAAAATGGAGTGCTATTCTCAGCATTGATTCCATATGCAGTAAATAAATAAGCGTAATGTAATATATGGACCTTTTAAAGGCATGCTTGATGGCATTGTGTCCGTATGTATATTTAACAAAATGATTTTCCTAGAAATATGCCTGATGTTTAATTTCAACAACTGAAATATTTGATTGAAATTGGCACATTTCTTGGCTTAAAGAGAAAAAATGACAAAACACTTGTCAGGCTGCACCAGGGAGCAAACAGATGGAGCAAAAAGTCACTTTACTGACACAGCTCAGCTAGTGCAGCCTTGGGTGAAAGACACCAATAATATAAATTAAGTTGTTACTCTTGTTCCATAACCTTCAAGTTGAACTTGAGTACTACATAAGAAACTTTTTTTAATAAAACAGTGTTTAGCTGATTTGCCAATTTGTCAGTTAATTATATTCTGAAAATTCTGAATGGTTTCCATCTGAGGTATTTTGATTGACACGTAAAAGTTTCTTGTTGTAGATACAAACTCCTGTATAATATGGGTATCATATGAGTGTGTGTGCTAGTGGTTGTGAGTCAAATAAGTAAGTGTCACAAAAATTCATAATGTATTATCATGCAACATGAATACCACATCTATGAATTTTAAATTAAACCCATCAATCAAAATGCAGACTTATTATTTTCCCCATCCTCCTGCAGCAAGTCTTGGCAGCTACTGTAAATGGGTACAGAGAGAAGAACAGGCATAAGGAAGGATTGTGATTGAGGGTTGGAAGAAAATCTGAGGGAGGAGAAGCTATTAAAATGACAAAAAATACATATAATGTCCAAATTACAAATAATGTGCTTGTACTGCAAAAAGGCACTGATTCTTGCAATTTAAATGTAGTTATTCAAGTTGTACAGCAGGGAACATGTGGTTGTGTTGTTAACGTGCCAGGCGCACTTTGCCAGGGGTGTGTGGGGGTTAATGCACAAGACACAGGCTTCAAGGCTACAGGTTAACTGAACTTATGCATTTCTTTTTTTCTTGAAACCAGCTTTTAAGCCCTGTATAGTTTCATCTACGTATTAAAATGCTGTTATCAGTTTGCCTTAATGAAAACCTAGCAAATGGTTAACCAATATAGTAGTTTATCAAGGCAAGCAAGGCAGGATAAGTTGCTAAAAACTGGAAACTTGGAAACAAATTGCAAAGTAACGGCATAAAAGTATTTTTTCTGTTTTATGAATAAACTAAAATAAGAGTAAAACCCAAATTTAAATTAATTAAATGCATTTGTATTTTTTAAACTAAACTTTCACAAATATATAATGCTATATTATTTTTGCCTCACTTAAAGGCTCATGCTGAGTTGCTAAAAATTTTATATTATTATTATTATTATTAAAATATATGCAGTACTTTTTCCATGTGTATATATGCTGTATTGCCAAATACATATTTTTTTTGTTTTTGTTATTAAATACCACATTCAAAAGACGTACATGGTTCCCTCAAATAACGGTAGCCCCAAACCGTGGTATTCTCACCACCATGCTTGACTGAAAGCAAGACTTTGTACTCCTCACCTGGTTGTTGCCACACACGCTTGACACCATGACAACCAAATAAGCTTATCTTGGTCTCATCAGACCACAGGACATGGTTTCAGTAATCAATGTTCTTAGTCTGCTTGTCTTCATCTGTTTACAGACTTTCTTGTTCATGATATTTAGAAGATGCTTCCTTCTGGGATGACAGCCGTGCAGACTGTATGGCCTGAGCACTGACTTCCCAGTGGGGAACAGTACTTCTACAGCTTTGGTTGAAAGTCACCAGTCATAAGTGAAACCGTGCCTCATGCCCCTGAACCGAATTCCCAAAAATTCCTTATGTTCCTTATATGAGATCCTACACAAGATGATTGCTCTGACATTTAGAACAGCTTGTAATTACCTTATGCAATTAGTATGTGATAAATACTAGGTTACACGTGTTGTATGTATGCATTACTGGGTCTTTTATAACTTATTAAAGTCTTACGCTTTTCTGAAGTCTATGGCATTTTAAATAATTAATTGGATTGGCTTTAGGGAAGTTAAGATGCTCCATATACTGTATTTGCAAAAAAAGCAAAACACCACATAAGTGTTATATGTCATGTAAATCTGTATTTCTACTGGTTATTTAATAGTAGGTAAAAGACAGCCTAGCCTTTCAAAGAAAGAGAATCCACCGAACCACCACAAGTTGAAGCCAAAAAATCAATACCCTTTCAATTTTTTTCCCCAAATATCTCACTTTTGAAAAAATACCAATAAGGCCACAACCTCAACTGGCCACAGCTCAACACATACCCCGGCGAGAAGCGCCTGTGGCTGATATATTAAAGCTAAGTGTGCCCTCGATTCATTTAGTGAATTAAAAGAAACTTAACTTTCACTTCACAAGATTGATATTCGGATTAAAAGGTTTTCTGTTGTTCAGAAAAAAGCATAAGAACGATAAAAAGCACAGAAAACTGACCCAGTTTACCATTTGTTTTTAAAAACATGCCCTTGAAGAAGCGCTATAAGTTGCCACTCAGAATTACAATTATTCTGTGCAAATCTCTGAAGTTTAAAAGGTCATAACTTGGTCAATTGTCATCCAGTTGTAAAAATGATTTCAGTTTTGTAAAGCTGTGTCTCTAGTTTTTTTTTTTAGATAAAGCATTAAGTCAACTTTGAATTCTTGCGAGAAGAGTCTGTTTTTGCAAGAGCCCCTCACATACACGGTTTACAAAAATAATTAATGGATATTTAGTTATGGGATGTTTCATTTTGAAATATCCCCTCTTGTTTTGTGAGAATGTATTCACAAAAACATGTATTTTTGGAAAGACTACATAGACAGTACTTGGGTAATATTTAATTTTTTTTACTTGACTTATTTACTGGTCTCCCCATATAAAAACTATATATTTGTTTAATATATAGTTTTTTTATTATATCAGCACATTTTATTTCCTCCAAATGATTGTATGCAATTTTAACCTAATGTTATTCTATTAGTAGACATTAGTACCCATTTCAAATAGAGTTAAGTAGTTGAAAACCTGCTGAGATTTTTTGACAGTGTAATAAAATTGGTTTACTTTTGATTGATTTAGTGACTGATTGATTTAATTAGTTAGGCTACAACACGTTGCATTTACATATGTTAATAATGTTACTTAAACATAGCTGTATATATAATTTGTTGCAGAAATACCATTTTATGCACGGCACATATGATTTATAACATACTGCTCACAAACATTAGGGGATATTTTGTTTAGATGTTGTAGCAGTATATTTGTTTCAGCTACTCTACAAGAAGTAAAAATATATATGTTTTAATGTAATGAGCCCCCGCTTCTCCCTATTCTTAATTAGGTAGATGTGAGGTATTATCCTGCAGGCCAACCCACTCCCACCCTTAGGCAGACTGACAATATAATTTCTAAAAGATTTTTTTTACCCATATAGGTCCTAACAGAGTTTTAGCATCCATGTTGAGCGAAAGAATGAGGACTTGCCCCTGCCCTGTCCCAGGGGCCAAGATTCTCTCCTACAGCTTGTATGGACAAGGCATTTAAAACTTCTTTCCACCATTCATCTTCAGCATGGGGAACTATTTGAAGCAGTTCCATGAATAATTCCTGTTTTTAATTAATGTCTAGTGAAGCCTCAGGACAACCTTCTTTTCTTTCTGCATTTTCCAGTTGTTCATCTTTTTTTCCAGGTGCAAGTAATAATGAATTAAAAATATTGCTTACTCTGTAAGAATTATTGCCAGGTATTAATTATCACCGTACATTATTTTTAATAAGTGTGTGTCAGTTGGTCAGTATAAACAGACATGCAGAGAATTAGTGTTTTAGTTATATAGCATATAGTTAAAATATATTTGGCATGGTATTGTCTGTCTGATAGCCTTTGGTGTCCTCACCAGCTAGCTTTGTAGACCTCTCGTTTTCTTTCCTGTGGATAACACATTGGTATTCACATTTTGGTACCCATTTCTTTGGTAAGTACATGTGTGACCTTCTATGGCTATGGAAACATTTACATTAAATTAAGAATATTACTATATGTTGTTCCATACATGTTGGTCTCAGAATCTAAAAAACACCACAGCATGATTCTGTCACCACCATGCTTCATGGTAGAAATGTTATTGGCATATGATGATCAGTGGACATCATGGACATAACACTTGGTATATTATGTAAGTATGTTATAGCCAAACAGTTCAGTCTTTGTTTATTCACCTTGCATGTTTAAGGATGTACTATCTTCAGTCTCCTGCATATGGCAAACCTAAAGAGACAAGTGAATTGAACTGTACAGTCATAAGGTCTGTCAGCAGTGGGAAAAATCTCAGAACTTATGGAGGTATCCCATGCTATGAGGTATGTTTCAGTCGGATATTGGGCTCTTACAATAAACAACTAAGTTGACTGCAAGAGAATAATGTATATATAAACACTAATCAAGCACTTTTAGGGACACTATGCTAACATTGGGTAGGGTCTTCCTTTGCTTTCAAAACAGCCACAGATCTTGTGTCATGGGATTCTGCTTCTTGCTGACATGATTTGATCACTCAATACCTACATATTTTTGAGACAAATTTCAACCTGTGAATCTGAAGATTCACCACATGTATTTATTCCCCACCACATGCACATGGGATTGTATCTGGATATACTTTGTCTTGCTTCTATTTACACTTTTCACAAAAATGTAACCCCAGTGTGACCAGATGAGATTTGATCCTACTTTTCACATAAACGCACACAAACACATATTGTTTCCGTTTTACTTTTTGAAAACTTCTGTAAACATTCAAGCTTGAAGCTGGATACTGCAAGTGTATTATATGTTGTCACATATGGGAAGAAATTATCTACAAAAAGCAAAAAGGCATCTGCCTCAGTGTACGAGTAGGTTTTGGTTGGCTGCTGTGGTAATTTCTCCACAGATCAGTGTTACTACTGTCCAGAGAGTGTGCTGGATGAAAGAGACATGTCAGTACTACTGGAGAGAATTGTGCCTGATTACGAGAAGCTGATACAAAAAGCTGTCATCTTTAGCATACAACACTGAAAGCGTGGCCACTGATACAGAAAGAAACAAAATTATGTATAGATGATCCAGTACCTTAATTTATGCACCACTATAGCTATTATGATTTAATATAGGCACTTCACATACCTGTGAAAGCCCTATATATTATATATTACATCTATTGACATTCTGATACGAATGGACTATATAAATTCATAGTGACACTAGCTGAATACAGTCGATTCCGGTTCCGACATCGGGACAAGATCGATTTGGTCCTAATAACCGGCTGGTCCGATTAAACGAGCATGCCCTGTGTTACAAGTCAGGATGTGCTATATAACATATTAAATGTTTATTAAACCTTTATTGTGCGATAAACACGTATAGCGAATGTACAAACAAGAACTACAGTTTACCAACTTTGTTCTTTGAAAAATAAATTTGCAAACAAGTTTTTCAAAATGATCTACAACACAATGTATAGATACTCAGCATGCAAAGCATAATACTGTAAAAAAAACAAGTTCTTACTAAATTCCA